>AYEL01084359.1:0-55188 GCA_000484575.1 Olivierus martensii
TTGACATATGAAGCTATTTATAAATTATTTCAATTATTATTGAAATAATTTATTATTCTTCATACTATTTCTATAATTTGAAAATATTGTTCATCTTAATATCAAATCAATTTTCTACTACGAAATATTAATTTTTTAAAAACAAAATAAGATTATATGTTAATAAATTCGTTTTCATAAAGAAATTTAATTTTAAAAATGATTTTATTTTAATATTTGTATTTGAAATACTCGATTAATATACAAATATATATATATATTAATGACAAATGAATGGCATATGTGCCAATTTGGCATGCTGAAAATTTTATAGCATGTTTATTTATTTGCTTTTTTTGTCCTATTTATTTTAAACACCATTATTTTAAGACTCATTTATCATATCTCAAATAATATAAATAAAAATTATGCCTATGGAGATAAATATTTGTATTTTACTTTGGTAATTGGTAATACAAACCTTCATATCTAAATCTGTAAGAGATTCTGATATGGCAAAATTAATGAAATCATTTATAAATCTTATGATCAGGGCCGCCGAGAGAAATTTTCGGGCCCGTGACAAGTCTGTAGTCCGGGCCCCACTTAACAAAGTGCAACACTTTGGTTTAATAAAAGAAACCATATAAAACATTAAGCATTTATTTAAAAAAGCAAACAATAAATTCAAAACTCCATTTACAGTATTACATATTATGTTATATATAAAAGGTTTATTTTGGTACGACTGCTTTAAGTGCTCTGTCTACAGTATTACATACTATGTTATATATAAAAGGTTTATTTTGGTACGACTGCTTTAGGTGCTCTATCGATAGCCTGCGAACTATCGGACACGTTATGTGACACTTTAGGCCCGACGGTCGGGCCCTCTTCGACACCGCGCCTGTGACAAAAGTCACGGATGTCACCCCCTCTCGGCCGCCCTGCTTATGATATCGATAGCCTGCGAACTATCGGATACGTTATGTGACACTTTAGGCCCGACGGTCGGGCCCTCTTCAACACCGCGCCTGTGACAAAAGTCACGGATGTCACCCCCTCTCGGCCGCCCTGCTTATGATTGAAAAGATTGTGATAAAAAAACCAGGAAAATATCAACTGGACGAATGGCTGTGTTTTATATTTTCATGTGGAAAGATTATGATCTATTTTAGATTCTAACTTTTTAGAAAAAATACGGACTCAGTCTATTTAAACACATTCTTTAATTCGTCTACGTATCCTATCCCAGGTATTGCTCGTCATGTGCGAAGTTGACAAAATTCTGCGTGTCTGCAATAATTATAACCGAGTAAATTTTTGTATTTTTCTATGATGTATTACAAACTATAAAATAATAATTTTATTGATAATTGGTGAATAGAGATAATATAATTTATAAAATTTATTACAACCCTGCTTATGATTGAAAAGATTGTGATAAAAAAACCAGGAAAATATCAACTGGACGAATGACTGTGTTTTAAATTTTCATGTGGAAAGATTGTGATCTATTTTAGATTCTAATTTTTTAGAAAAAATACGGACTCAGTCTATGACAGTCTAATGTCTTAAACACATTCTTTAATTCGTCTACGTATCCTATCCCAGGTATTGCTCGTCATGTGCGAAATCATTTATAAGTCTTATGATTGAATACATTGTGTTAAATATAGCAGGAAAATGTTTACTGGACGAGTGGCCGTGTTTTAAATTTACATGTGGAAAGATTACGATCTATTCTAGATTCTAGTTTTTTAGAAAAGATACGGACTCAAAAGATACGGCCTATTGAAACACATTCTTTAATTCGTCTACGCATCCTATCACAGGTATTGCTCGTCATATGCGAAGTTGAGAAAATTATACGTGTCTGCAATAATTACAACCGAGTAAATTATTGTATTTTTCTATGATGTATTACAAACTATAATATAATAATTTTATTGATAATTGGTGAATAGAGATAATATAATTTATAAAATTTATTACAATTTAAAAATCCTAGCTTACTTTATATTTTCTAATGTTAAATATTTAATAGAGAATATCAAACATTGTGATTGATTACCAATGAAAAAATAGGGTAGACCCTGCTTAATATATAATTTATTATTAGAGCAAATAATTATGGAAAGAATTTATTGACTATTTTCAAAGTTGTAATGATTAAAGATATGAATTAAAATATTGGATATATATCATCAAAATCATCTTAAAAATTACTAAAAAGATCTTGAATAGTTCTATAGATTTGTTTTTCTACAGCTATTGAAATAACTATAGAGAAACTGGTTTGAATATCCAATATTTTTAAACAGATGAATCTTCAGTGTTAGTTAATCTTATCTCGAAGCTGAATTTTGATTTTTTACAAAATTCAATAGGAATAGGAATGATTTGTATCCTATTGAATTTGATAAAAATCGAAATTAAATAATTTAAAAATTATTATGGAGAAATTTCCGAAGTTTGACTTTCGTTATTTGTAAATGACTGAACATAAAGGATTAACTGATATATCATGATCAATTTGAATATCCAATATGTTTAAACAAATGAATCTTCAGTGTTATTTAATCTTATTTCGAAGCTGAATTTGATTTTCATCAAATTCAATATGAATAGATATAGGAATAAATTGTTTCCTATTGAAGTTGATAAAAATCGAAAATAAATAATTCAAAATTTATTATGTACAAATCTCCAAAGTTTGACTTTCGTCATTTTTAAATAACTGAACATAAAAAATTAACTGATATATTATCATCATAACTATCATAACAAACCAATGATTAATTTAAAATATATTAAAGTTTTTCTTGAGTCGAATGTTTAAAAATATTATTTTTTAAGAATATCCCAAAAATTTATGTCCGATGTTTAATTGTTAAAAATAAAACGAATAAATAATATGATTCTGAAATTATCTTTAATGGCAAAATACGAACACCGAATTTTACCATTAAATATATTTTCAGAATTATAGTATGTCTCGAAAGTAATGTGTACAACTTTATTTAAAATATTTTACTATGAATGCACAGATAACGTGGAAATGATACAATTCTCATATTCCCTAGGATAATAGGGAATATCTATTTAATACATCAAAGGATTCGTCCTTTCGTATCGTATTTTATAAAAATGTTAAAGTAATGTCCATGAACTAAGAGGAACTAAGAATCATATCAATTGTCATTTTCTTATATGCTATTATTCGTAAAAGTTTTATTTATGTATCATTAGACTTATTTAAGCATCGTTTATTATAAATAAGGATATTGAAATGCTAATGCATTGTCAAAAAATTTCAAAATATTCAGGAAGTAATTTTGTTATGAAGAAATATATATAAATTTATTTCATCTAATAAATATAGTATATTTTTCCATCTTTCACATAAAAAGATTTAAATAAAATATTATTTTAGATATTCAAAATAATATATATATATATATATATGCATATATATATGAATTTGGTTTGAATATCCAATATTTTTAAACAGATGAATCTTCAGTGTTAGTTAATCTTATCTTGAAGCTGAATTTTGATTTTTAACAAAATTCAATAGGAATAGGAATGATTTGTATCCTATTGAATCTGATAAAAATCGAAATTAAATAATTTAAAAATTATTATGGAGAAATTTCCGAAGTTTGACTTTCGTTATTTGTAAATGACTGAACATAAAGGATTAACTGATATATCATGATCATAACTATCATAACAACCCAATGAATAATTTAAAATATATTAAAGTTTTTCTTGAGTCAAATGCTTGAAAATATTATTTCTTAAGAATAGCTTATCTCGAAAATTTATGTCCGCTGTTTAATAGTTAATGATTAAAGGATTAAATAATATGATTCTGAAATTATCTTTAATGGCAAATACGAATACCGAATTTTACTAAAGTCTACTAATTTATTTAAAATTTATTACTGCTAATGCACAGATAACGTGGAAATGATACAATTCTCATATTCCCTCGGATAATAGGGAATATCTATTTAATACATCAAACGATTCGTCCTTTCGTATCGTATTTTATAAAAATGTTAAAGTAATATCAATAAACTAACAATAAGAGGAACTAAGAATCGTATAAATTGTCATTTTCTTATTATTCGTAAAAGTTTTATTTTTGTATCATTAGATTTTTATTTAAGTATAATTTTTTATAAATAAAGATATTGAAATGATAACATATTGTCAAAAAAATTTCAAAATATTCAGGAAGTAATTTTGTTATGAAGAAATATATATAAATTTATTTGATCTAATAAATATAGTATTATATTTTTGAACCTTTAACATAAAAAGATTTAAATAAAAATATTATTTTAGATATTGAAAATAATATATATATGAATTTTTATATTCTCTTTATAGCAGAGACATGAAACTTCTAGTAATTTTGCTACTTTCTATCTGCATTAGTGGTAAGTTATCTTTATGTTATTGTATTTATATTTGAGTCAATAGGCTTTATAATTTATTAATTTATTTACTACAGGAATCTTTGCACAGACTATTCCTCGGTTTTACTGTACTGAACAGCAAAAAAACACCGTATGTTACAAAAAATGTAGACAATAGACTAGAACGAAAAATTCGTTGCGATGCAGTTAATCCGCCATGTATTTGTAGACGCTAACAATTGATAACTGAAATCCTATAGGAATCTTTGCAGAGCGTAATCGTCGGGTTTACTGTACTGAGCATCAAAAAAATACCATATGTTTCAGAGAGTGTAGACAAGATTAATTGAAAATGCGTCTTTAATTAATATAATATTATATATATAATCTAACACGAATTATATTTTATTCTCGGATTTATTTGAATTATTGTTCAATGATAAATAATAATCTAATTGTAATAACAACAATAGAAATACAATAAAAAGTGGCATTTGAATATTGTGTAGTTTTCTATAAATTTTAATTAAACTCTCACAATTTTATCTCCATAACTGAAAATACAGAATTTCGGATTCAATGGAAAATTCATCTTCAGTTAATCCTATATATGTATAATCTAAAATGAATTATTTCTTATGCTCATAGTAGTGTTAAATGTCAAATGATAAATAATAAATAATAATCTAATTGTAATAATAACAGTAGAGATATAATAAAAATGGAATTTGAATAGTATATAGTTTTCTGTAAGTTTTAATTAAACGGTCAGAATCATATTTCAAAGTTACAAGAAATAACGCTATTATTTACTTTAATACATATTACATAAATTAATTCATTTTGTTTTAATCATTGAAGGAAGTAGTTATAAATTTTAACAAATGTAGACTTAATTATGTAAAATATTTTTATTATAAATTTTTAGAAATCTACTACAGAATCATATCAATGTAAATTTATGCAAATACTACATAGAAAAAGTTATGTCACAATTTATAAGCTAGTATTTTATTTGTTTATTTTTATATGATAAACTCTGTTAAATCAAATAACTTCATATTTAAGTAATTCAATAAGCAAACAATCCACTATATCTGGAAAACTCTTAACAGTGTATAATATGACGAAATCAATTTATCTAGTGATTAAGATTTTCTTTCTTAAAATTTACTGTGATCTCTGCTTTACGAATATTTCAAGATGATATTGCTGCACTTGACACGTGATATCGCCTCTCTTCCATCGTAAATTAAATAAATACTGTATTGATAAGTAACATAAACAAATGTATCTCTTTACCTAAAGAAATATATCTAGTATAAATTGAAAGATATTTAATTTTATCAGTCTTGTTAATACAGTAATAATATCAAAAATTTGTTTTTGATTTCTTTATTGTTTTTAAAATTTTTAAAAAGATGTGTTATTTGACTATATTTGATATAATATTGGCATTTCATGTACTGCATATTCATGTAACTGTCTCATAAATTACGGACGCTATATTGTTACCAAAATAAAGTAAGTACTCAGTTTATTCTAAATAAATTGACATATGAATCTATTTATAAATTATTTCAATAATAATCGAAATAATTTATTATTCTTCACATTATTTCTATAATTTGAAAATATTTCTCATATAAACATGAAGTCAATTTTCTGCTAAGAAATGTTAATTTTTAAAAATGTAGTAAAGTTATATGTTAATAAAGTCGTGTACATTAAGAAATTTAATTTAGAAAATGGTTTCATTTTATTATTTATATTTGATATAGTCTATTGATATACAAATACATATACATAATTAATGACAAATGAATGTAATGTGTGGGGATTTTGGCACGCAGAAAAATTTTATAGCTTATTTGCTTTATTTGATTTTTTGTCTTATTTGTTTTAAAATTCATTTATATAACTCAAAAAATATAAATAAAAATTATACCTATGTAGATAAATATTTGTATTTTACTTTGTGAATTGGTAATACAGTACTTTCATATCTAAACCAGTAACATATACGGTATATCACAGCACGTCATTCGAATATATTCGTTCTCTGATTTTAGCATGCGATAGATTTTGGATTTGTCATCAGTATATATGTAATGAAGAACTTTCGATTTAAACTTGATCAATAATAAAATTCTCACACTTACGAATATGTACAATTATAAATCCCACAATTTGTTCTGTGAAATGTTCGTTATCCGAACATAAAAATCTTTCACGAAAGTGTTCGTTATCCGATCACTTACTGTATTTTAAATACAATATATACAGTATTTAATATATTTAAATGCATCTTAATAAAATAAACAATTTTGAAACTGTTATTAAGATCAGCAGAAAAACAATGATGAACCTCTTATTAAGAAACTGATTATGGCTCTCAAGTATCTGAAATTATCGTATGTAGCTCGAAGTGACATGAAGTTTGGTCATCCCTGATATATACAGTATTTATGCTTAAATTAACAGTAAACCTAACGAAACAAACTAAATTTAAATTTACTTGTTAAATAACTTTTAACATTTAAGAAATTGAGATGTTATAAAATTACGTTTTTACAGTTAATATATCGGAAAGGAAATAAGTGTCATTTAAGTTATACCACAGAGAATGAGACAAAACTCAATAAGTTCTCTAAAAAAGAAAACTATTAATATGAACATCGAAATTGAAAATTTCTGTCACAAATCCCAATCAAACGAAAACTTCAGAGAATCAATTCAGATCGCTTCCTATTTTATAGGAAATTTTAAATTTACTTGTTAAATAACTTTTCACATTTAAGAAATTGAGATGTTATAAAATTATGTTTTTACAATTAATATATCGGAAAGGAAATAAGTGTCATTTAAGTTATACCATAGAGAATGAGACAAAACTCAATAAGTTCTCTAAAGAAGAAAACTATTAATATAAACATCGAAATTGAAAATTTCTGTCACCAATCCCAATCAAACGAAAACTTCAGAGAATCAATTCAGATCGCTTCCTATTTTATAGGATTGATGAAAAGGAAGAAACGGCAAAGACAACGGACACTTCTGAAATTTAGAACAGTTCGGCTTAGAACAACTTGTGTTTGTCTATGATTTTGTATAGATCTGTTATTTTGTGTATTATTGCAACAATTCTATAAGGACTTTGAAGCATTTTGTAGAAAGAAAACTGGAAACCAGAAGATAACGAAAATTTAAAACCTCTTTTACACTTAAAGCTATCGTTTGCACTGGCATATAATTTCCCATTTTAAAGTTAGGAAAGAAATACTAAAATTTATGAAACTAATGAAGAGAAAACTGGAAACCAGAAGATAACGAAAATTTAAATCCTCTTTTACACTTAAAACTATCGTTTGCACTAGCATATAATTTCCCATTTTAAAGTTAGGAAAGAAATACTAAAATTTATGAAACTAATGAAACGCTTTAAATTTTTTTTAAAGTATTTCGTTACTTTCATAAGTCTAATTTCAAGTTTTAATTCCAGCTTCCTATCCTTTTTTGAATGGATAAATATTTGTAAATTAATCAGTATCGATATCTTAATATTTTTTATCTCCAATAAACATTAATTTATCTTTTATGTTATATAATAGTTGTTTTTATATGTTATATATATATCATAGTAGTTAGGTTCTGCGAATTTCCAACATCACTCTGAAATCTGACTGCGGGAGTCACTTACTGAAACATCTATTAACAGTCTATAATTTCTAAAATATGTATTTTAGTTGTAAGAAAACGCATTTTCTGTATTTTCTGTATACGTATTTTAGAGTATACGTATACAGAAAATACGTATATTTTCTGTATACGTATTCTGATTTAATTATCTTCCCTCGAAAGATAAAACGCGGTCAAAAGTTATCAGAACTCAATCCCATAACTGCATTCTTATTTTTCCTGTAAATTTTCTTTCTGTATACGTATTTTAGTATTAAATCAGAATTTCTGACCTGCTGTCAGAAATTCTGATTTAATTATCTTCCCTCGAAAGATAAAACTCGGTCAAAAGTTATCAGAACTCAATCCCATAACTGCATTCTTATTTTTCCTGTAAATTTTTAACAATTATCTATTTTAGTTATAATAACTGTTATAACAACTATAGTAACGTATCATTATCCATTTAAATAAATGAAATTCTCAATTATTTAAAAAGTATTGACCTCCCTTTATCCTTTTAACATTATATTTACCCTTAAACTTTTAATCCTTATTAAATTTAACATTTTAATATTATATTTATGTCAAATTTTACTTTTTAAATGAACAAATTTTAATTATTCACATATTAGAAATTATTATTATAAATTATTCATATCAATTACAGTTTGTAATTAATGGAATCCGTACTTACCTTTTTTAAGGTAAGCCACGGATCCCTTTAATTAGTTTGATGACTTTCAGGAGACCATGGACCACCAAACAGAAAACACTAATATAAAGAACATTATTATACGAAACATTTTGTAAATACTGTATAAAAAAAAAATAATTTCTATAACCATTAACAGATCTATATAAAGACTAATAGGATTTGAGCCCTTAGTCCACAACTTTTAGGGGCCCATGGAAGTCTGTACTAGGCACAGTGAAAGTCTGTAGTTATTAATGAAGCGGTAGAAATGTAAAATAATAACAATTTAGAATTCTCTTTTTTATATAAAAATTCTTAAATTATTATTTAAAAATTTGAAAAAAATTTTAAGCATAGGACTTTCAGAAAATTAAATTCTTCCCTGTCTATAACAATTTAATATGCTATACAATACATAAGCTCATAATAAACATTATCGTTTTATTTATGATAATGATATGTTATTTATTATAATAATGATGATAAATAATATATCATTATTATGTATATAATAATGACCTGTTATTTATTACTCTATCATTATATTTCCGAAAATAATAATGATAGAGTAATAAGTAATATATCATTAGATAGCATAAAGTGTATAAGTTATAACAAAATAAATTTCAAGAATCCATCCTTAACACATCAATACAGTACCGTTAGAAAGTTAATATGAATTAAAAATAGAAATTTAACAGTGAAGGAAGTTTAAATCTATTCTTTAAATTAAAAGTCCAGTCCATTTACAAAATAAAGATTTTATTTCAGTAATTAAAAAAATAATCTTATAAGGGAACTAGATTCGGAAAAAGATTTGAAAAATAAGATAAATATTTAATTTTCTGAAAGATATGTTGGCAATTTGGAGAAAATAAATCCTATAAAATCATATCTTAATCCTTACAAATGGCTATGATATTTATTCATTTTCTTTAATGCTAATTCCCGATTACCAATACATTTTTCAAAAAAAAAAATCCAAATTTATCTTATTTTTTCAAATCTATTTCCTAACCTAGTTCCTAATAAGATCATTTTAAAACCTAATTACAAAAATAAAACCTTTATTATAATATGTATATAAATAGGATTTTTATTTTTAATTTACAGAACTGATTTAAACTTATTTCACAATTAATAGGAATTAAAAAACCTCTTATTTTTATTCATCTTAACTGTGAAATATGAATATGACAACCTTACTACGTATAGAACTAGTGAGATAGTTCCTTGAAATAGTTCCTTGTTGTAGTTCTAAGTTTTATGTGCCCTGTAGTATTTTAAAATAAAATGTTTTTATATATTAATTACTTCATAATATAGACCTACAAATTAATTCCCAAAAAACTTATAAATGTGAATATCTATGTAATTATACACAATCATTTCAATAACAAATTCCGATTGAGAATTATTTGAATTTCAAGAATTTACTTCATCATAATTTGCTTCCATATAATTTCATGTATGATTAACTTATTGAAGTCACTTGTTATGGTTTTCTCAATAATTGTCTATCATTTTTAAAACGGAACTGCTTGTTACAACAATTTCAAAATATTATATTTTTATGAAAATTTATAATTATATTAAAGATGAAAAAACATAAAAATAAGTTTTCGTTTAAATATTCTGTTTAGAATTTCATTATATTTTATATTCTGTAAAGTTATATTACTCGAATTTCTTACTGAGAATTATTTATTTATTGATAAAATAACAATTAAATCGAAACATAATTTTTTTGCTTGTTTAAATAAATTTCATAACATTATGACAAACAAAAACAATTTTATAAATTTAATATACCGTAGGGCAAAGGTGTCAAACTCAAAGGCTAACTTGGGCCAAAATAAAAAAATTTGAGTTTAGGTGGGCCGCAAAAAAACTTCAATATTCATAGAAACATAAATTTATTTCGATATAAAAATAAGTTTTCATTTGAATATTTTCTGTTTAGAATTTCTTTATATTTTATATTCTGTAAAGTTGTATTACATGAATTTCTTATTAAGAAATATTTAATTATTGATAAAATACCAATTAAATTGAAACATAATTTTTTGGTTGTTTAAATGAGATTCATAACATTATGACAAACAAAACAATTTTATAAATTTAATATACCATATATAATTATAAATATTTCAATGTATGTAATTTCATCATATTCTAATCATATTCACAAAATTATCGATTTTTTCAAACAACCATGACCATATAAAGGCAGTCAAATTGATATTTGTCAAATTTTACCTTTTAAATCAGCAGAGATTAATTATTCACATATTAGAATTTATTGATATAAATTATTCATATCAATTACAGTTTGTAATTAATTACAACAATAATTAATATACTAAAAACATGAGATCTTTGCGTTCCTGTATGCATTCTGTAGCGCATATCGTAGTTTGCTCATTATGAGTATAATATCTGTGAGTTTATTTCCTGCATTAATTCCTATAAAAAATAAAGATTAAATTATAAAGATATAATCTAATTGGTTAAATCATTCTAATTTTCGTGTATTTTCAAGCCTGACTGGTAAATATCTATAAAATTCAGGCATGCCAACTAAAAATTAGTTAATAAGGAAAAAAAAGATATTTACCACCAATGAAAATTAGAAAGATCAAAATAAAAGCTTTGGCTGTATTCGCAAATTTTCTTTCATTTTTATCGAATTGACTATAAAAATTATATTAAATTGGTTAAATATTAAAAATGATTTATTACTAATTTACAGTACTTATTTTGTAATGTAGATAATATAATATTATTCAATTGGTTAAATATTAATAATGATTTATTACTAATTTACAGTACTTATTTTGTAATGTAGATAATATAATATTATTCAAACATAAAACTGCTTTACCAACTAAATATTTCTAAAATCTAAGCACCGACAGTAGAAGATTAATTAATAAAAAACATTATTTGCGTAGTACTTTCAATTGCTCTGCAATCATCATTCTTTCTGTTAAACCGTTCTATGTTAATGATTGCAACTGAGCGCTGATGATGATTGCATAGCAAATGAAAGTGCTACGCGAATAAAGTATTTTATTGATTAATCTACTGCTGTCAGTGCTTAGATTTTAGCAATATGTAGATAATATATTTTAAAAGTACCTATTAGATTTTATATATATATTATATATTGTATTTAACTTTATAGTAGTTTTTAATTAAATTTTTAAAAGTATTAAAAACAAATTAACAACAGGAAGTAATACAATTTACGGCGATCATATTATAAGTTATCAAAAAATAATTATTTAAACATAATATATAATTATATTTTGATAATTTCTTTATAGGAAATATTATTTTAAAGCATAAATATTGAAATTGACACTTTATTTTGTAATATCCTGTTCATTGAAGATAAATATTTTTTTTATTTTATGAAACTTAAAATGTATATTATATATTACAATTAATTTGAATTTAACAAAAATTGAGTGCAACATTTATTTATCTTATAACTATATTGCTTTATTACATTCAACTATGCAATATAGCAACAAGACTGGAACAAGTAGTTTTTAATTAAATTTTTAAAAGTATTAAAAACAAATTAACAACAGGAAGTAATACAATTTACGGCGATCATATTATAAGTTATCAAAAAATAATTATTTAAACATAATATATAATTATATTTTGATAATTTCTTTATAGGAAATATTATTTTATAGCATAAATATTGAAATTGACACTTTATTTTGTAATATCCTGTTCATTGAAGATAAATATTTTTTTTATTTTATGAAACTTAAAATGTATATTATATATTACAATTAATTTGAATTTAACAAAAATTGAGTGCAACATTTATTTATCTTATAACTATATTGCTTTATTACATTCAACTATGCAATATAGCAACAAGACTGGCTGCATGGAAGAATGTTCCACATTCCGTCGTGATAATAGGCTTATATTATTTAATCCAGATCCAAAATTCAGAAAACATTGATTGGAGATCTAGGCCTGACCTGTTGTCTGGTCCAGATTCTCTGACGTCACCGCGAATGTAAATAATTTATGGTTGAGCCTGAAATAATTCCATGACACTTCCAATTTTCCTTATTTGACTTACAAGGGGAGCTTCAGACATTCGGGTCACCGATTTTTTTGACATTAGCTTTTGAACGGATTATGTTCATTAACCGATCACCCACTTAATTACAATCAATATTTTATCAATCGAACTATCACAGGAAAAAAAATGCCAATAAATTATAGTAATTTCTTTTATAAAACTATCACACGCCTGCACATTTAATAATTCGAATAACGAACATTGTCATGGAACGGATTATGTTCGTAAACCGATCAGCCACTGTAATTCACAACTATCCACAAACCAACCACAGTTTTGCAGTCATGGTGTATGGTTCTGCTGTGGTATATGTGAGTTCAGCCTAAGGTGTAATAGTTATATTTCTAGCAATTTTATAATTTTTTAATCATATTTTGTTAGTATTTATTAATATTTAATAAATTATCTCATTTAGCTATTTAAAGATATGAATTATACACTATTTTTAGGTAGCTAAATGGCTCATTAATTGGTATAATTAATTATAAAAATAAATAATTTATATTTGTTTCACTTCTATTTTTCTTTTTCTAATTTATGTGAATTAATTAATTATTGTATATTTGAGTAGTTAATAATAATGTAATTTTGAATGTTCTAAAATATATACACAGAACATTCTTTTTAATGATAAATAATTGAGGTTAATCTCAAGAAAGTTAAAAACATTTTTAGTTTTCAGAATTTAATTTTAACAGAAATATTTAATAACAACTTGCTTACTTTTATCAATAATCAGTCCTATACAGCACTGGATAAAAATATTCAGTCCTTTATTTCCTTTAGAATTGCGCATTCGGCCTTTAGGCAATTTATGTTTGAGTCCACTGGTATAGAACTTTTAAGAACATCGAAAAGTTTATTTTCCTAAACTAAATTCATCATATTAAATTCAATTTTTGTTGTACCGTTTTCGGTATTCATTAATTATTATATTTATTCACCCTTAGGGAACAACAGGCAAACCTAAAGGAGCTGCTTTATCTCACTTTCAGATAATAAATCAAGCAATAGTCGCAGTTAAAAAACTTGGATTTACTGAGAAAGTAATTATTGTGTTTTTAATTTTAAATTTTATTTTAATATAATTTTCTAATAAAAATAAGGCTAATAAAACACGCTTCTTTAATAAAAATAAGTCTTTTTCTGATTTAAAAACATAGTAAAAACTATGCCCAGGTACATAAATAGGATTTTTTACATGCTCTGTCTCAACTCATAAAGATATTTACTAAACAATAAATAATAATTCCACAGTTTCTCTGCATTAGAACACTTCAACTTGAGCTCCGTTTGTTACGATAACAGATTTCTCTCCATTTTTTCTTTAACATCTTTGTCAGTCAATGTTGCTAAAGCACTAATTTTCCTTTGTTTAAAATTTCAATATCGAGAATTGGTATCAAATGCACTTTGTAGTCCCTATAAAATTAACAGTCCATATAAAAAATGACAAGAGTGATAATATCTACTGAAAGTGGTAGCTTTGGTTGGTCCATCCCTTTGATCCATCGGTGAATTGCCTCCAAGAACTGATGAATATCTAAATTCCAGTGTGACAGTGCACCATCTTAGTGAAAAATTATCCGTGGCTGAAATTCTTAGCTACATCTCCTTCCTAGAGCTATTTTCATACTAGAGGTTGTAGCGCTAATTATATCGTCCATAAATTAAGCATCTGTATAGTAAAGAAAAAAATCTAAAATTTATACGTATATGTTTCTTTCCAACATAGTTTTAAGGTGTGATTTTTCTTAATCAGGGAAAGTTTTCATGTTCATTCTGAATATTTAATTAAAATTTATCTATAACAAATTCATTTAAAGTTATTCTAATAGTTATGATAATGTTATGATAAAAATAACAAAATAATTCGAAAAATAAATTCCACAAAACACTGTGTTTGCACAATATTTCCGAATATCAAGTATTAACTCCATTAAGAATGTAAAGCGACTTCATATATCTTATATATTACAATACATTAACGATTATCCGAATTAATTGAGACCAAGGTTGTTCAGTTAATCAAATAGTTCGGATAATTAAACATATAAAAATACTCAATATATACAAAAAATGTAATCAGAAACACAAGTAAACTATTGTACATAAGATTATTATGATGTATATTAAAATATGTGAAGGATTACAAAAGCAATTAATTTGTTGTGAAGATCCTGGATGGGACCAACTAGGATTCAGCTTATTATTAGAGATAGTCGAGGCGGAGTCCTGAGGATCTCCCTTATTGGACTCGAATCAAAATCGTGAGATTTTTATATCATCAATTCTGACAGCAGACACGTATTAGAGACGTATCTCTATAGCAGAGGTGGTCAACGCATCGACTGTGATCTACTAGTCGACCGGCAAGCAGTGAGAAGTAGCCCGTGGTGATCTGTCATAGTTTATGTATCGAAAATTCTTATTATTGTTTGAAATCACTGGTAGTCTACTTTATAGACTGTACTATAAAGTAGACTATTAGTGATTTCTGAAATGAAAGTACTCTCAATCCTGAAAAGATTAGCCACCACTGCCCTATAGTTATCTGTCGGATAGAACCAGTATTCAAAATTTTCAGATATCGCATAAAGATGGGTAAACATTCGATGACGCATGCCAATAACTAAGAATGTATAGCTTAAAAACTTTTTATTTAGTACCAACACATCTCACATTGAGAAAGATTCATTTACAAATATTCTGCTTTCACCGATTAGGAAGCGGTGATAAATATCTTTTTCAGTTGTTGATGGTGTTACGATTAGTGGAACTTACTAGGTAATCGGTGAACTCTTTTCAGAGCTGAACTTTTTTCTTCCCCATACTTCCTTCTTCTTTGAAATTGTAATATCAGTCAAGTCTGTTTTTTTTTTCTTCTGTTTATTGCCATCTAACTGGCATCGGGCTCTCCTTAATGGATTTGAGTATTTAGATCTCGTTTAACCTATTCAATATTTCACCTGATGCTATCTGTTGAAATATAAGAAGTATTTATCAATATAAGATAAAAATTATCCCTTTGTTTAAATTTCCTGGTCTATTTACAAAATTTTTTACCACATTTTTTTAACAAAACAAATTTCTTCATCATGGTTTGATCTGAATTCCCACATTATGAAATGGTTTGCATATAATAACCAAAACGTCCATATAGTATCTAAACTCGGCGTATAATTTCTAACTCCTGTAATGACAAATTAAGACTACTATATATTTCTACGTTGTATCCTGAATATATCTTTGAATAAATAATTAAAAACGGGTGATTAAGCGACAGGAATAATATTTCAGCATAGCAACTAGAGCACTCAAAATATATACAGTATTGTAATTTTATTTTGGGCGGCAGTAATTCGCCTTATTATAAAATTCTTGGAATAAAAACAATTTTGTTCTACCTCAGTATCTAATTCGACTTATACGTTTATACAGGGTGAAGAAAACTTCGTCGTAATATTTTGTATACTGATAGGGGACCTCGAAACAATTCGAAAATGACTAAGGAACATATGGTCTAAATGGCACCGTTTTCGAGTTATAACCCTTTAAAGGTAGCCAATCATTATCTCCTTTACAAAGCGTCACAACGCGTCGCGTTTCCATTAATTGGTAAGTATCGCATTTCGTCGCTCGCCTTCTTACTAACTCGGAAGTCAGTAGGAAAGCGATGCAATGCGACAGGTCTTGGCAACTCGACGGTATGTGTGACGCTTTGTAAAGTAGATGAAGATTGCCTAGCTTTAAAGGGTTATATCTCGAAAACGGTGCCATTTTAGACCATATGTTCATTAGACATTTTCGAATTGTTTCGAGGTCCCCTATTAGCACACAAAATATTACGTCGAAGTTTTTCTTCACCCTGTAAAATTTATTATTATTGTTGCAATGAGATGTAAAAATAAGGCGATTCTTCGCAAATATTGCGAATATACTAATGTGACTTTGTATTGTAGCTTGTATATATTATTAGAAAGTATGTAATTTCTTAATTTGTTTTGAAAATTCTATCGTTCGAACTAAATATCATATTTTTGTTATGTTCTTTACTTTTACTAATATGTTAAAAACAAATAATTGAAGAAATGATGAATAAAATTTTCTTGAAATTACTTTTTATCTTATTGACAATTTGTTTTATGTACTGGTATCTCGTGGTTTTCACGACAGGCGCTTTACAAAAAATCATGTAAATTGAAGCTACGATAATTATTTGGAAATGCTAAGATTTGTTTTTAAAAATTGAAGATATTGATTTGGGTCTCTTCAATTGTTTTTCTGTTGTTTTATTTATTATTATTATGTCCACAAAAAATAATATTAATGAAAATATTACGATAAAATTAAATTTTACAATAATTGCAAAATAATCGATAACTGATAAAAAGATAATAATGGAATTATTTGAACATTTGAAAATAGTAATCTTTTTTTTCAGTTTATCTTTAAAGATAAATATTTTCAGATTCCTTTAACGTAATGGATTTAATCGGCTGGACTGGCAGCGTGAAAAATCGTCATGGAAAATCTTCGGCTAAAATGGGAAGCCGCTAAAGATTTTCGCTAAAGTGTAAATCTCCGGGCTAAAGATTCTCCTAAAGTGTAAATCTTCGGCTTTCCACTTTACAGAAATATGGTTCGATTGTTGGGTCCCATCACTTAAAAATATTTATTATAGGGTCTGAGTCTGCCCATCGATCCCCATCCTCTTCACTTCATATGGGCAACCCCCGCCCTTTACTTCGTTTGATCCGGCACTGATCCATTTCAGCGAAGTTGATCGAATTCATAGTGGGAGAAAACATGGTGTGTTCTACTATAGTCTTTCCAACTAAAGAACTTTCAAGGCCGAATTCGATGACCAACGAGTCTTTTCGGTTTGGGTTAATTATAATCGATGTGATGAAAAACGGATCGTAGTAGAGAATTTATTACCATTTTGGATTTGATGTTCCATTTAAAAACAGTAATCAAATTAAAATATTTTAATCTTTATACTTAATTTTAGCAACTTGTTTTAATTCATTTAATATTAATTTATTTTATTTAATAATTGGTCAGGTCCTTGACTCAGAGACAGAATGATAATTTGGCCCCCAAACTAGGAGTGCCCATGCCTGCTCTACACTCTATCTGGCTTCTTCATAGGAATGGACAGATTGAGAAAGGGCTTGTTTCGCCCCGCAATTTAATTTGCTACTTGAGTGGAAAATAGCATCTGTTACCAAATTAATATAATGGATTCTGGCTAATATGCAAAAAAATTGTTTGGGTTATTTTGGATGATTGAGAATACACTTTATAAAATGTGGATTCAGAAAATGTTCCGAGAAGTCTTCAGAGTTCTTGGAATATTTTCTGAATTCACAAAAGTTGAATAATAAAAAAGCAAATATCATGCAATTATAAATATATACAGTATTTTATTAAATTATAAAAGAAAACTAATAGCATGATAATTTTATTTGATGTCCTGCATATTTCACGCACAAAATGAAAATATATTAACTGCCTAAATAATTTTTTTTTTACTTTTCTTTTCAATGAATTTTATGGTTTTCTTAATTTTTGAAACCAATATGAAGTTTATCCCAAAATTTTAATTTTGTAGTTATGATAGGCAAAACACACGTAATTTCAAAAATTACAAATAATAGTTTATATTATTTGTAATTTATTTGTTAGTTTATAAAATTATCATGATATGAAATTTTAAGATTTTCAGATGATTATAAGCGAGTTCACTTTGGTAGGCCTATTATTTCATAACAAAAAAGGTATAAAAAATAAATTATTATTATTGTAGAATTATAACTCATTATAAATTAAAGTTTTTTAATTAATACACATTATTACAGTTATATTAGAACACATTATACAGTTATTATATAGAAATCAAATAGAGTCATCATTTATTTTTACGTCGGCCGGATGGCCGCGTGGTAAAGCTTTGGCTTACAACCCTGGAGGACCGGGTTCAAATCCGGGTCCCACACCTCCAGTTTTTCAGGAGGGGTCCGGGCCCGGCCCGTTGAAACCCATCCTTTAACCATCCGGTTGACCCCATTACGGTGTTGGCCAGCCTGTGATGGGCTCTACAAGTGGCCGCCGCCAGATACAGTATATCCCATGAGGATATGGCGGCGTAAACTAATTAACCTAACCATTTATTTTTACAGGCGTTTGCAATATTTGTAGAAAACATCTGCTAGTCATTATATTTAGTGGCCTGCATTTATCGCTTGTTTCCGATTAAACATAATTTTACCAAATTTTCTTATTGCAATTCTTTGCTGAATTCATAGTTCAATTATTTCGGTTTTGGTTGAAATAAAAATACTTTACTTTCTCTGTCGATTTTGATTCTGTTTTCCATCTATAAGTTATTAAGAGATAGG
This sequence comes from Olivierus martensii, assembly GCA_000484575.1. Classification (NCBI taxonomy): domain Eukaryota; kingdom Metazoa; phylum Arthropoda; class Arachnida; order Scorpiones; family Buthidae; genus Olivierus; species Olivierus martensii. Next base: position 19,306 of record AYEL01084359.1, read on the forward strand.
GATATTCAAGATCCCACCACAGATTGTCAAAATCGTAATAATATCAGCTGGAAGATAAGCCATCAACCGATCGAATTTGGAACACTTATGTAAAACTCGACAAGTGAAATCAAGGATTTCACATAAAAGTGGAAATAAAGCATGTTTTCACGCGATCAATCTGCCGAAGAACTATACCATTCCTCTGAAATATAAATGAAATTCTAAATACTTCCCGTATTTTTAAGGTCTCATACCTCCAGTTTTCAGGAAGAATTTGTATCTAACCTATTAAACTCATCCTTTAATGTTCCGGTTGACCATGTCATGACTGTTGGCCAGCATGTAACGGATTCTTAATACAATATATTCTTTGTGCGATTTGAAGAACCGAAATTGACCTAACCATGCCTTTCAAAAACGCATCGCTCATACAAAATATACATAAAATTATTAAATCTATTTATATTTTGTTTGATCTTTATCATCATGATATTGTGTTCAGAACTTCAATTGATGGCCGAACGACTGCGTGGTAAAGAGGTGGAATATCACTAAGATCCGGCTTCAGATTTTCAGGAAAGGTCCTACTGTCTCATTAAGCGTCATCTTTTATCTCAAGACCGACCTCATTAGGAATATGGGACCTCAAATGCTCCGCCCCCTAATAATGGGCAGTTAGAAAGCGACGTTAAAAAAAGAAAAATGCCTTTAATTAAGAACGAGAAGTTTCTTGTTTGTTTCTTCTGAACTTTTCGTTGGACGGATGGCCCTATAGGCTCATATAGTTCATAGACTTGGTGCCTAAAAAGGCAACATGGCCCTGCTCCGCTTTATATTTGGTGAAATAAAATATATAATAAATCAACCAGTAATTCAAAATAATATAAGGTAAATTTATAAAACAAAAATCAATTTAAATTTTATATATTATAAAAAATAATGTTCTTATTTTCTCCAACTTATTACTGTTCTTATATTTTTTATTTTTTTAATTAGAAAACTAACTTGTAAGTACAGTATTAATACTAAAAGTTTAATATTTTCAAGAAGTATCAATGAAAATTCTACAGAAAAATATTTTTATCATCAATCATTTACATTAAACTAATATTTCATTCAGAAATTAAATGTGATAGTTTAGTTTAAAATATTCAGATGCCATCTTGATAATTTGTTTCAAGATGTCTACTGAAACAATTAGCTATGACTACCTTAGTTTATAATAATAAATTAATTGTATTATATATTAAATTTTACTTAAAATTATTTAAATTAGGAAAGCTAAATCATTTTAAAAGTTTAAACAAATATTATTCTAAATCAAATTGGAGGACAAAATCAGTACTTTTGTGATATATTAGAATTAATTCTATGAAATTTTCAAATACATTACACATCATTAATTCAACTACATTAGGATACAGGCTGTTAGATTATAGATTTGCCAGACTACTTGATTTCCAAAAAATAAATTTATAGTAAAAGTTTAAAATTGATAAAACAATAAAAATAGCATTTTTCAGAAATCTCTTTGGACATGAGTAACTTTTCTAAAAATATGCCAAAATAATATTCATGCTTTCTTAGATTTTTTTTTAACATTGGCAGGAAATAGTTTTTTAATTTCATTATTTTTGCAGGGCAATTTTTAATTACTTGGTTTGGAGAACATTTTATTGGCTCTCCACCTATTAATTCACTTTATAGAAATGACAGAGAATAAAACCACTTTCTCCAAACCAAATAATTAAATTAGATTGTATCATTTTCTGGCTCATGCAGTAATATGAAACATTTTGTAAAATTATTATTCACTGTCTTTATATATAAAATATAACAATAAAATAAAATATAAAAATACAAAAAATAGATGTATTGTATATTTTAAATTGATTCTTTAATGTATAAATAATGGCATTTTAAATTATATAAAAACATATAATTTAAGACAGTATTATATTTATACATAAAAGAATTAATTTAAAATGTAATATAGACTAAGCATATGCCATTGAAACGTGTGAACCACTGACAATTTCTATTCACTGTCTCTCTCAGTATGCAGAGACAGACAGTGAGGGAATTGTCCCTATGCATATTTAGACATATCAAAAGTATTTTTTTGTACCAAAACATTTTAAATTTAAAAAAGTTATAAAATAGTTTGGAGTGAATTACACTTTAAAAAAATTTGTTATGTGAATGGTGATTTACATTCCTTTACATATAAAGTAATTTAAATCACCATTCATTTAACAATGTATTCATGAAACTTATGTAAATTATAAAATTCGAAATTTTTTACATCATAATGATAACATTTTTATCTGCGAATTATAATTTTGAATAAGCATACTATTCTGTATTACAGCATAAATTCATTAGAAAAAGAATTAATACCAACTGCAGTTGATTCTTTATGAGTATACTTTGATGCACAATTATTATAGGTCTATGCTCATTCTATATCAGAAAATAGATTAAGCAGGAAGTATACCCTTCCACCATTCAAATACAAGTAGTTCCTGTCTTTATGACTAACTCATTCCTGGAACAAGTTCATTAAGTAAGGACTCTTAAACTAGGAATGAATTTTCTATAGACATAATGTTAAAATCAGGACTTCTGTTCTCAGCAATGAGAACAGAAGTCCTAATTTGATCATAATAAAATTAAGTAAAGGTCAGTGAAATCAATAGTATATAATTAAACAATGATTTATAAATCTGAATAGATAAAAATATAGCCTTTAAATTCAAGCAAATAATAATAATAATAATAATGAGATTATTTATGTCATATTAATTTAAAAAAATTTTTATTCTTCATTATTATTGATAGATAAGTAGAAGAACCTTAATGCAAATAAACTGCTATCTTAGGTATAATTCAATAATAGGTGTTATTTACCTAATATGCCAATAAAATCAAAGGATGCAGTACACTGCTTCTTGACTGTCATTTTGAATTTTCTGATTTTGAAACAAATAATGGAGTTTCTACTACTCAATTGTACTGTATTATATAGCTATGTATATGGGTTTAAATGCCTTGTTATGAATGTTTAGAATTTATTTATTGTAATTACTATTCATACTTTTTTGCTACTTCATATTTGAAAAAACTCATAAACCCAGGAACTTGTAAGCAAGAATTATCTGTATTTTATTTTTGTGATCAGAAAGATTGAAGTCTCACATCTAGTCATTTTAATCAAATAGGAAAATAAACATAACTCAATTGCAGGAAACATTAAATCTTAATTAAAAAAGAGAAATTACACTATAAATACTGTAAAAGCGCTTTCAGGCTTTATTAGCCCACTTCAGTTATTTACAGTGTAATTTCTCTTTTTTAATTAAGATTTAATGTTTCCTGCCATTGAGGTTATTTATTGATTTAATCAATTTTATTAATTTTTTTTGTAATCAATGGGATCTTGATCTTGATTATGCTGATCAATCACTGGTGCACATTCGGCTATTGACTCCCGTTTTAATCAATTTTATTAATTTTTTTGTAATCAATGGGATCATGATCTAGATTATGCCGATCAATCGCTGATGCATATTCGGATATTGACCCCCAATAGACCCCTTGATCATCATTGACCCCCTTTAAAATTTCATTAATCCCATTGGGAACCCCTGTTGTAGATGCTGCCATGATGTAATGTAGGCTGATTTATGATGATGTTTATGTAAACAAACTCCAAAAAACCTTTAGTTTCTTAGCTTATGTAGTGGTTTGCCAGAAGAGCAATGATGTGTAATGGTGCATATAGTTAATGTCTAAGGTACATAGAGAAGCATCAGTAAATATGAGTGGATTGTTAGCTCTTCAATCATTCCTCAAAAACTCTACCTTCACCTAAATGGTCTGAGAGAATTAGCTCTTTTAGAAAATTATACAGCCAAAATGGGAGGATCCTAAAATTAAAAAAAAAATGGATTTAGAGATCTTGAGATGTGCAAATGTTTGTAAAAAATAAAAAATAACAAGTTTTCTAATGCAAGAAGTAGGAACAATATTTGACAAAAAGGGTGAAAATTTCTAGATGCACAAATATTTTTGTTCATATTGCTACATTGAAATGAGAGTTATGTTTACCAAGAAAAATACAAAAATAATTGGATGCAGACTGAATAAGATATTTGAGGATTTATATTGAAAAAATAAGAAAGATGGCCTAAATTAAAATCCCAAAAGTTGAAATTCTGATAAAACCAAGCATTGATTTTCCTTGAGTCACATGCAGTGGCAGCACGTGACTTGAAATCATGGAGTGCTGCAACTTTTGAAATATGAATACACACTGTAAATACAGTATATACTTATTTGAATAAAATACAAAATTATGGTAAAAATTTTAAAAAATTAAGCAATAGTTTTTCATTTTTATTATCAATAAAATTATATAGTTTAGTATTATTCAAAATGTTATGTCTTTAGAATAGTTTTTGACAATTCCTGCTTTTTAGTAATACTTTCTTAACAATTATTCAGTTCTAGTAACAGGAAATAATTTTATTACTAAAATGTTTTTGATCTTTCTTTAAGGTTCTCATCAGTGCATAAACTCTTTTTGTACAAATATTTTAGAATAGAATGCAACTAGTTTTAAAAAACAGAAACATGTTCTAAAGTATTTAGAAGTGTTAAGAATTAATTGCATTCTATTTTAAAATATTTGTACTAAAAGAGTTTATGTACTGATAAGGACTCAAAGAAAGGTTGAAAATGTTTTAGTAATAAAATTATTTTCTGTTACAAGAGCTGAATAATTGTTATGTCTTATTTGTAACGTCCAAACATTTAAGGAGACAGAGTAAATATGATAAGCACTACGAACATGCTACTACTAGTGCAATCTGCATATCAACAACATGGAATTGCATGATGGACAGTGCCATATTATGCTAATAGCTCACATCCATGCATGAGTGAATATGGCACTGTGGTAAACAAAATGCCACTAGCATCCTTCACTCTCCTAAGTACTGCAAGATAGATTTTTATTATTTTTTATGCAAAATAAGAGAATTGTATAGGGTTGCTGATGATAAAATTAAATATTACAAGCAAATATAAATAAATTAATAACTATATTTATATATTGAGAAAAATAGGGAGTACTGCAGTTCTGCATGAGCTGTCCCTGGTCACATGTTATATGCATTTCTAATGCATAAGTTTTTCCTATTTAATATTGTAAAAGACTTTCTTGAAAATACAACTTAAATTAATTACAAATATAATATGAATTCATATATAAAATTATTTTTATTGTTGCTACTGATCATTTTCAAAAATTAAAACTATTAAAGCTTTTAGATAAAATTCATGGCTAATTAAAATATTTTAATAGTCTAAAAGACAAAAACATTTTTAACATTGCACTAAAAAAATATTGGACTGATTCAATAAATTTTATCAAAATAAAAATTACTAAAAATCACACTTTGTGTAAATATTTATCACTTTTACTATAGTTCTATATTTTTTTTATAAATGAAATATAAAAAATTTTTTGTCCTATAAAATATAGTAAAATATTTTCATTGGATTAAACTTTTTCAAAAATTTAAATTATTGAAGCTTTTAAATCAAAAACAAAAATAAATACAAATATGATGTGATTTCACACAATTTAGATCAAACTTTCATGAACAATCAAACAGAAAAAAATTTTTTTTTTATACTTTAGAAATATATCAAATGAACAACTTGGTATTTGATTTTGCCAGATTATGGCTGCTGGGATTTTGATTAGCACTAAATGAAGAATGAATGACTAAATATAATATGACATATACTTTAGAAATATATCAAATGAACAACTCAGTATTTGATTTTGCCAGATTACGGCTGCTGGGATTTTGATTAGCACTAAATGAAGAATGAATGACTAAATATAATATGACAAAAAATGAATGATAATTATGAAAGAGAATTTTTTGAAAGATTTGAATATATAAAATGACAACAGTCTCCCTGTTACCAATCCTTATGGGACCAGAATAAATGAATGATCAGTTAATCTGAAAACACATGCAAAATACCATTTATAGGTTGCAAATTAAAGATATATATATATATAACATATATAGATGTTTTTATTTTATTTACAAGCTATACATTTTATCTAAAGAACATTTATTTTGATAAAAAAATATTTGTAATCTTTGCCATTATTATTTAAGTTTGTCTTTTAAAGCAAAATCACAAATCATGCCAATTTTTGACAGGAATTATATCAATAGCAGATGAGTTATCTTGCTATTTGATATATCTTATCACAATTTCAAGCACTTTCTTCCTTCTGAATAATTTATTCATTTTTATTTCTACTCATAGTTTTATGAAAATGTAGTCAGTTGAAGCAAGACTACATAAGAAACAATAATTTTAACATAAACAATAAATATTGCTACAGTTGAAAACTGAGTATTTAAAATTTAAATAAGAATAGAATTTAATATTTAAAATTTTTTTTATTGAAAAGATGTCTAAATATTTAATAAGTATAGTATATATACAGGGTATCTATAATGGTTATGACAAAAAAAAACCATAAACTTCTTACATCAAAATAATGAGAAAAGTTCTAATAAACATAAGCCTAAAAGCACTGCATTTAAGAGGAATATGCACATTTTATAGTAGTGCTTTTTCAAAGATTGTAAAGGAAATATATATAATAATTAAATTAATTTAGAAGAACAAAAGTTACAATGCAGTTAACATTTTCTTAATTTTTCAATCTTTGATTCTGATGTCAATTTTTTTTTAAATTTTATTAATTAATAGGTTTTCTTTATGATTTTTGAAAAATCAATACTATTAAATATGTGTATTTCTAATAAAATTTAAAAAAAAAATTAATAGGTTTTCTTTATGATTTTTGAAAAATCAATACTATTAAATATGTGTATTTCTCCTAAATGCAGTATTTTTTGGGTTTAGTTTATAAGAACTTTTCCATTATTCTGATGTAAGAAATTTGTGGTTTGATATTGTCTCAACATTTCAGGTCACATATATTAAGCAACATATTATAAATTACCTTGGTCTGCAATTTCAGCACTTCCTTTTGTTTGCAATTCAGTTTTGTTAGTTAGTTGTATTGAATGATCTACATCTTGATTCCTATTATAAAATAAGATTATTAGTAACAAAAAGTCAGATAATTAATAAAATGATAATTAAAATAAACTCATGCCAGCAATTTTTAATACCTTACAACAGTATTTTTTTCTTTGCTTAAAATATCTTTATTTGTTGTAAACAAAATAGTATGATATGGTATTGTTTCAAATCCTGGACGTACTTGTGCCAATACACCATTATAAACTAAGAGATCATCTATTAACAGCTACAAATTATATAATTTTATTATTGAAATTGTAAAAATTAAACAATATTTTAACTTAATTAACATAGATAATTAGAAAAATATCAATAAAACTATTTAACATTCTAATAATTAAATTCAACAATTCTAATAAACTAATTATTTCAATATACTATTAGAAAATAATTATTAAATAATATATTTCAAGTAAGACATTTAAATATAGTAGGTCTCTGACTTATATGGTTAATTTGTTCAAAAAATTTCCACATAAATAAAAAACTGCATAAATCTAACAATGTTTAAATTTGGTAAACAAGATTGGGTGCATTAGAAAATGGAATGATCAAATGAAATTTATGAGCATAGATAAAAAAATTTAAGGTTATAAATGATATTTCTGCAAAACAGTAAATTGTTTAATGAATTTTTCATTGGAATTTTATGAAAATTCAACAAAAATAAAGAGACTTATACATCTACATACCTCTGAAACCAAATAAATCAAAATGTTAAAACCATGTAATCAGGAATTTACTGTATATATATATATATATCAGGATTTTATTAATATTTCATTTAATAATCTTTTTTTCTATTAAGTTTTTCTAATAATGATTTATATTGTATTTAAGTTACAAAATACAATTAGAATATCAAATCAAAATTCATATAATATTCACTATTGATAAACTTCTTTTCATAATTTTAAGTTTAAAAAATTGCTTTATTAATCTATGTGAAATTTGTTTCACAAGGTTAGTTTAACCCATTCAGTGCCTTTAATGTGAATAGATGCCAAAGAAGGGGAAGAAAAAATGATAAAAAATAATAATAAAAAAAGTTTAAAAAAATCAATCCTGATTTTATTAATCCAGCTTTTGCAAAGTGTTTATTTTTATGTATTCATTGAAAATACATCCTTTTGATAGTGGTTTCTAAACTTTTTCAGTTGCCAAAATATTTTTTTAAATTATGTGTAAACAAATATTTTTATATTTGAATGGCTCAACAGAATTTGGATTTTTTTTATCTTATTCTGTCGATTTTATAGTCTAATCCAGGGGTGGCCAACCTGCGGTCCGCCTTGAATAATTTTGCGGCCCACGAGATTCATTACAACTTTATAAAATATGATTATTTTGTGCAATATTTTTGTTTTTAGTGTTGCCTTGAATAATTTTGCGGCCCACGAGATTCATTACAACTTAGATTTAAGGATCAACGAATGCTCATAAAAATAGAAACTTTAATAAGTGAAAAATCAGTGAGGCTTTGAAAAGTTTACAGAAATTGTAAACGGGTAAGCTCTGACGGACGAAATTTAAAGGAAATGCTACGCAGTTCCTTATTTTACGGGGGGAGGAGTGTGAGGAGGTTAACTTGGACCACATACTTAGATATGCACAGAAGAGAAGTGCGCTGGCCACTCGTGCGTCTTTGCTCACTGTTGATTGTTGATAACAGAACGCTCTCTCAGTGTCAATTAAAAATTTGTTTTCCGGTTTCGTTTTGTGTGTTGTGACTGCATGATAATTATTTTATTTTATTTTCAACAAAAACAGCCAGGTAATATAAATTCCATTAAAATAAAAATGAAGTTGATTTAAAAATTAAAAAATATGTATTTCCTTCTCACTTTTGGTGAGTGGGTATAATACGAATGGGTTAGAACCCACTCGTATTATAAAACGGTGAAATTTTTCCAATGGCCGGCATTTTTGTAAAAAATTATTGGACGAATTTTTGTAAACATTCTTTTATTTAAAAGCATATTTTTATTTCCTTCTTATTTTTAGTATGAGTGCAAAGAAAACAAGAATAGAAGATGAAAATAGAAGATATAGCGAGGAATGATAAGAACAGTACTTTTTTGTCATTCAAAACACAAAATTAATGTGTTTAATTTGCCGAGAGACCATCGCTGTATTTAAGGAATACAACGTTAAAAGGCATTACGAAACAAAACATAATGATTATTTGAAATTCGATAAAGAAGTGAAACAATCGAAGCTCAGGGAATTTAAATCGCAATTAAAGACTCAACAAAAAATGTTTGGTTCAGCATTATAGCAACTATCCAATATTATTAAGGCAAGCTATTCTGTTTCATTTTTGATTGCAAAAAAAATGAAAACATTTTCGGATGGTGAATTTGTGAAAGAATGTTTGGAAGCTGTTGTAAAGGATACTTTGCCTGATAAAAGTAAACTATTTTCGAACTTAAGTCTATCTCGGCAAACAGTGCGTCGTCGAATTAATGACATTTCAAATGAAATTATCGTAAAACTGCGCGATCGAATTCGAGATTTCAAATATTTTTCCTTAGCATTTGACGAAAGTACTGTTACAACTTTTCATTTCAGACACAGCTCAACTTGTAGTATTCGTTTGTGGAGTAAATGAATCATTTCAGATAACCGAAGAAATGCTAAATTTGATAAGTTTGAAAGGTACAACAACAGGGGAAGATATTTTCCATGCTGTTCAAAACTGTTTATGCGAAAACAACTTGTGTTTGGAAATTCTTTCTGGAATATCAACTGATGGGGTACCTGCTATGATCGGTAAAGAAAAAGGAGCTATAAAATTACTGATCGATAAAATAGAATCCAACAACAAAACTAATAATTGCTGCAAAAGAGATGATTTAATTATAATCCACTGTTTGATTCATCAACAAAATCTATGTGCCCAAGTATTATCGATGAATCATGTTATGCAAGTAGTCATAAAAACAGTGAATTACATTTGATCACATGCACTTTCACATCGACAATTTAAGGAGTTCCTAAAAGAATTAGATTGTGAATATGGTGACGTTGTATACTTCAGTCGTGTCAAATGGTTGAATAGTGGAAGATGTTTACAGCGATTTTATGAGTTATGTCAAGAAATTGACTTGCTTATGAATGACAAGCAAATACCAGTACCAGAATTAAGAAATGATGAATGGTTATTGGATTTATGCTTTTTAGTAGATATCATCGAAAAACTCAATCAATTAAATACATCATTACAAGGAAAAGATAATTTAATTAATCGATGCATTTAATCACATCAAAGCATTTCAGAAGAAATTATTGTTATTTGAATCTCAATTGAAAAATAATAACGTTCAACACTTTCCATTGATGAAAGAATTAAAAAATTCAAAATGTATCAGTTACATCAAATACGCAAAAGAAATAAGCAAACTTGTAGCTACTTTTGAGAGTCGTTTCACTAATTTAGACAAATACAACATATTATTTGAAATTATTTAACTAACTCAAACTGCACAAGACAATTATAATACTTATGATACAAGTCAGCACTAAACTGCAGTAGAATATTAACACTTTATTTATATACAGTGCGCTAATGTTTTCGGCTATACAGCCATCTTCAGGTGCTGCTGTGAACAGCGCCTGAAGATGGCTGTATAGCTGAAGATATCTTAAGTATTATTTGAAATATATTCCATCTCTCTTTCATGTCGATGTCGAGTCGGCCCCAGAATATCTCCAAATGGAACTTATTGACTTACAATGCAATAATGAATTAAAACACATTTTTGAAACATCAGAATCAAAAATAGATTTTTATAACACTTATGTCACAAAAGAAAAATTTTCCAATTTGAGAGATCTGGCACAAAAAGTTGTGAACGCTTTTGGATCAACTTACACCTGCGAATCATTTTTTTCGAAAACGAAATTTATCAAACATAAATCGCGCTTAAACTTAACGGACGAAAACCTGCAACATCAATTACGATGTGCAAATACACGCATTGAGATCGACTTGCAAAAACTAAGTGAAAGAGTTGAGAAACAAATATCTCACTAATTAAATAAATTAAACATTATTCGATCATTGCATTATTATTATTATATTATCTATGTTTATATACATGAAAAATAATAAAAACAATAATAATAATTCATTCTGTTTTAAATTTTCACTCCAATAAATGTTTGTAATGGGTCCAAATCTAATATAAAGATATATATTTTTATATGCGGCCCGCGGGATTATAATGTTTTTCCGAAGTGGCCCGCAAGGTCATTTGGGTTGGTTACCCCTGGAAATCTATCAAAGTTATTCCAATTATGGATTCAATAAATGTTTATTTTTGAAATTTTTAGGAAAAAATCAAATTTTTTATAAAACGAGTGATAAAATGCTGAAAATTAAAAATTATTATAGATAATAGGAAAATATTGGTTAATTCTATTAAAATAAACTAAAATATCTCAATTATTCATTTTTTGTTTTAATTCCATTTAAATTTATAGAAGAAAATTGCAAAAAAATGATACATAAATACTCTCAGGTCATTTAAAGGGGACATGGCACTTTTATTGCTTTTTAGCAACCATTCCCTTCCTGGCTAAGCCTTCTTTTCACTGCAGTGTATGGTATTGGGTGCAGTGCTATAATAAACTATCTGTGGTCCATTTATGTATGAGACGAAACTATTTTCATATATGTTAAGATTTTTTCATATAAATAAAAAATTTATAAAAAGTACTGCTAAAAATTGTATAAATGAAGTAAGAACAAGTTAATAAATATGAAATATTAATAAAAATGACAATATTTCAATGAATTCATGTAATATTTTTAATAATTATATGATGTAGCATCATTCAATAAAAGTTAAGTAATTCATGTTTTTTTTTTAAGAAGTAATTTCTGAAAATTTTGGTTGAATTTATTCATTCTTGGCTCATTTTGTTCAGATATTTTTGTCCTATCTAAAAATATCAATTATTTCATTGGATAGCTAAAATTTCATTAAAAAAATCTGTTGTTGTTGATCCCATATATAAAATGAAAAGTTGCAAAAAAATAACAAAATTCCAAAAAACTGCTTATATTATTAGAGAGGAAAAAATGCAATAAATACTGAAAATTTCAAAAGATTTCTATGAAAATTAAGCAAGATTTCACAATTTTAATTTTCAAATTAATTAGGCTTAATTTTAAAACAGCTGGTATCCAAGAGGTTGAACTTCTTAAATAGATACTAGAGTTTCTTTTTTTCAATTTTTTTGTGTCCAAAAGAAATAAAACTTTTTTCTTTTTTAAAAAAATTTGTATCATCCTCGACAAGATTATATAAAAACTCTATATATAGTTTATATATATAATATATGGCGGCAAACAAATATGGTATAGTTATATTAGCATATTACAATTTAAAAAAATAAATCTGTAAATATACTCATAATTACCAATATTCAAAATTTCAAAAATGATATTAGAACATGTTATCTATTTACTCAATTTATATATACAGTAAAACCTCGATTTTACAGACTATAGGGGCAAGACTAGTCCGTAAAATCGAAGGACTATATTTGAGTTGAATTTTCATTCAATTGATATCAAATATCTCTGCAATGTTTTAACTGTATCTACTTGTATATAATGTTGGCTCATTAACTTAGTTTCAGGAATATTCTATGAATATTTTCAGAACATTTACAAAACCACTCACTATTCAGTAAGAGCTTCTTTTAGATATATATTTATAAATGGATTTCTTAGTATTTCATCAACAGAAACATGTCCTGAAAATATTTCACACAAATTTGTATATACTATATCCAAGGAGTTTGATTGTATCTTATCTAAGAACCAGTCATTTTTCTCAAATTATCAGCTTACAATAAAACTCTAAAATAAATCTTATAAGTAGACTTATAAGTATAGTTATTATAATTCACGAAACATCCCTACCATTCTTGATATGAAATCTTTTTTCTGTTTAAACTTAAAAAAATCACATTTATGCAAATAAAATTTCATTATCATCCTCGACAAGATTATATAAAAACTCTATATATAGTTTATATATATAATATATGGCGGCAAACAAATATGGTATAGTTATATTAGCATATTAGATGTAGCTATACTATAGACAGTTTATGCAAATATTGTATTAATATTATTTATTTTATTTTTTGGGATGGTGTCCGTAAAATCTGAAGTCTGTAAAATCGAGGTTTTACTGTACTGGGTTATTCAAAATGAAGGAGCAGATTTAAAATATTTATTTCTAATGAACAACAATAGATAGACACACATACGATACATCACTGGATAGAGGAGAGTTCAAAGTTTTATTTTATGCATTCGGATAGTTCAAAATTTTATTTTATGCATTCAGCATGAGCTCCATTTGTTATGTGACAAATGTTGAATCAGTAGTCCATTTCTTGCTACACACAAAATAACTGGTCCCTGGTTATTGAACTCACTGCTGCAACAATTTGATCTTGCAGATCTTGAAGAGTAGCAGGCATAGGTGATGTATACATGCTGTCTTTTATGTATCCCTACAGATAAAAATTGCAAGGGGCAAGATCTGGTGATCTTGGAGGCCATTTAAGATGAACAAGATCGTGTTGCCCACCTCTTCCGATCCATCGTCCTAGAATAGTGTCATTTAGATACTGCCGTACCTCATGGTGGAAGTGAGATGGAGCACTGCCTTACCCCATGAAGATAAAATCATCCCAATCTTGTTGAATTTGTGGAAACAACCAGTGTTGTAGCATGCCCAGATATGTAATTCCAGTCACAGTTTCCTCCATAAAAAAAGAAAGGGCTTTGTTGACAGTAATGGTGCAAAATACATTCAGCTTCGGAGAGTCTCTTTCATGTTCGATGACTATGCCAGGATTTTCAGTCCCCCAAATTCTGACATTGTAACAATTCACTTTACCAGAGATTTAAAATATTGATTCATTGGAAAAACTAGCCTTTCAGAAAAAGTGTCATCTTCCAAATCTTGCAAAATTGCAATTCAAAATTCTAACCTTTTTCATGATTGCCAGGATGCAATGCCTGGAGTAACTGCAACTTATACGGCTTCAGATGCAGACGTTTTTTTAAGCACACACCATACCGTTGGTTGTAGAATTCCAAGCTCTCTGCTTCCTCTGCTTGTGGATTTCCTAAGGCTTCATTTGAAAGCAGTTTGAATATGCTCAATATTTTCATCTGACATGTGAGGATGACCAGTGCTTTTTGCTTTGCATATGCAACCATCTTTTACAAATTTCTTGTACCAACTGTAAATCCGTTTATGACGAGGCAGCTCTTTGTTGAACTTACAACAAAATGCACACTGCACAGCAATAATGGATTCACTCTTTGCATAATGCAGCACACAAAACGACTTTTCCTGGGATGTTGCCATTTTCTCGTAAACAAACAACAGCACAGCTGTAGCATTGAATGGAACTAATAGGTGGGGGTTTAAAACTTTGAACTATCCAAATGCATAAAATAAAACTGAACTTTCCTCTATCCAGTGATGTATCGTATGTGTCTCTATCTATTGTTGTTCATTAGAAATAAATATTTTAAATCTGCTCCTCCTTTTTGAATAACCCAGTATTTAAAAGCCATTTTGGTAAATCTGAAGCAAATGCATATTTATATATGATTAGTTCACAAAAAACATTTATTGATATAATTAATAAAGTATTTCATAAGAAATGATTTTTTAAAATGAAATTTTGTAGAAACTGAGATTAACATTTGTATCTTTACAAATCAAGTCCAATTGTTTTATAATGTTTTAGGTGAAAATAATAAAAATACAAAGTGAAAGATAGTTATCATCTTTATTAAAATAAATAGAACATAATATGAAAATATGTAACTATTGAAATCTATTACACTTTGTCTTTATATTGAACTTTCAGAAAGGCATTGCAGAACATAAACTATAAATTTGACTATCCAACATAATTATAAACTCTTATTAGAAAAATTAGTAGAAAATCAAAACAGATGTAATAACGTAAAATTCATTTTGACAATCATGTTCAATTTTTGTTGTTTTCTTTTTTAAAAACTGATGATAAAGTTGATAAAATTGTCATAGAAACAAAATAAATATTGTTTGGTCAATTAATGGATATTAAACACTTTATTGATGAGAATCGTTTGGAAGAGTTTTAATTTTATTATAAACACAGAAACATGTATACATTTTCAAATAAAAAAATAAAATAAAATACTTCCCGTAGTTGCCATTATGTTATTGCCAGTGCATCGCTTGGTGCTTCGACAACTTATCACTTAATTACTAATGTAGTTATGACCATATAATGGTGCATTTTGCCTAAATTAATAACAATATAGATTAATTTGTAAATAATAAAACTTTTCTAATAAATGCTCAAAATCAGTTTTCAGATAAAATGATTGAACATCTTTCATTAAGATTACCTAACCTTGTTGCTTAGAAAAAATAAATGGAATCGTCCAAAGCATTGCAAACACGAATTTGCACCTGAACATCTTCCACTTAGGTGAACACCTTTTTGGAACCGACTGTACTTATACATAAAAGATATATATTTATTATGGTGTAATAATTTTTAATACAAATAAACAAACTTACAAAAAATAATAAAAAATAGAATACATGTGTAATACAACATAATATTTAATTCCATGGATGGGCTTGTTTTTTCAGCACAAATTCTTTCAAATTGGGTGTCATGAAAGATATCGCTACTTGCAATTCTTTTTCAATTATTAAACAAGATCATTATTTTGTCTTTAAAATAGCTACAGCAGAAACTTTCTGGATACATGGATATATGTATTGTATTTATAAACTTTTTGTTGATTCATATTTTTCCAACACCAATTTGAATTTATTTTTTGCTTGTTTGTGTCAAAAATGATGTTTTTGTTAATTCTTGCATGCCCCCTTGCAATATACCCATGCCTCCTTGTAGGTTGTGCCCCACAGGAGGCATGGTTATATTGCAAGGGGGCATGCAAGAATTAATAAAAACCTCATTTTTGACACAAACAAGCAAAAAATAAATTCAAATTGGAAAACACTGCTGTAAGTTATCATATTTTACTAATACAGTAAGATCCCTCTTAACACTGCTCCGTTTAATGCTGTTTTTTCGAATTCAATATTTTTTGTTTTAATTCACTTTGGTGCGGTTTTTCAAATCGTTATATAGTACTCACATAAATCTGAAATCGCACAAAGACATGGAAGTTTGCATTTCTGAAAATGAAGAGCAAAAGGAACTTGCAATGGATTTTCTCAAAACAAGTTTAATCACTATTACGGAAATTATGGATTAGTTTATACAAAATGATCCAAATTTTAATAGAAGTTCAAAGACAAGCCGGACATTGTCATAGATTGCAATATCTGGCTATTGACAATTGCTTGCTGAACAAAAGAAGAAAAGGCAAATGACGTTAGGTGACTTCTTAATTAACGAAAAATCAAAAAGTATCAAATGAGGAAGAACCTTTCTCATCACAAACATAAATTAGAAAGTATCAAATGAGGAAGAACCTTCCTCATCACAAACAAATTATTTACTCGATTTTCTTGATTTTCAGTGATATTTATGAATATAAATCGATATTAGCAATAAGAAATGTCTATAATTAATGTAATACAATAATAATAATATTAGATGTTACAAAATAAAATGAAAAATAATACATATATTTTTTTAATTCATTATCCTGTTTCACCTATCTCCATTATTTATGTGTTAAGATAACCTCGTTTAATGCTGTTTCGTTTAGCACTTGATTTTGTTGGAATGTATCCCCGCGTTAAACAGGGTCTTACTGTAATATAATAAATAAACTGATATGCATTAAATACAGATTATATTAAATTATATAAAGATTTTACACATTTTAAAATATTGTATTATTTACTATTGTTTAGAAAAAATAAAAAATCAAATTTTTAATACTAGAGAATGAAACTTGCTTTAAATATAATAACCAATGATAGTGCCACACATAAGGTTAAGCCAATCCGAAAACTGTGCAGGAAACTCAATGAATATAGTTTTAAACAGAGCTGTATGACATGTCATTGGGTAGCAAAGAGAATTTTTAACATCTTGTATGCCATATAGGGCTAGGCAGCAATTTGTTAAAAATGATTAACATTACGTATTTGTTCCAGACCAAATTTTTGTTCAGTAATGTCAGTGTAATTAAAATGCTATAAAAATTTTCAAAAACTTCCAATTTATGATATCTGAAGTTTTACACATCATAGAAAATTGAATCAGATATTGTTAGAATTGCAATTAGATAAGGTTTTCAG
Source organism: Olivierus martensii (assembly GCA_000484575.1). Taxonomy (NCBI): domain Eukaryota; kingdom Metazoa; phylum Arthropoda; class Arachnida; order Scorpiones; family Buthidae; genus Olivierus; species Olivierus martensii. Next base: position 36,762 of record AYEL01084359.1, read on the forward strand.
TGAATCACAAAAAATGTTAGGATTTAGTATGAAATAAGTGAGAAAATATACATTTTATATGTTTTAGCAAATTTAGATTGGATCCCATCATTAGATAGTGCAGATAATTAGCCTTAAAACACAGCCTCAATGAGCTTTTTCTATTGAGTAGAAGTTGAGATATTAAGAGTGGGACATTTATTTTCTGAGACACACTGTATAAATGAGATAACGGCAAGCTATACATATCTAAAATATTCTGTGTTATATTCAGCATGCCATTCTTAGAAAATAAAATATACAATATAATGCAAAAGACTATTTTGATTATACAGTAAACTCTCTGAAAACTGATATTCTCAGAGATTGAAAAGCCAAATTCTAAAGAGGTAAAAGTCAGTGTGTCAGTGGTCAAAAATATAGACGTAAAAAATATGTAACTAGATATTCAAAGAACTTTTAAAACAATTTATAAATAATATATTTTATTTACTTTATTAAATACATTTTAGAAAAGCAATAAAATATGTGTTATTAAAATAATGTAGAATAGTTCATAACATTATACACTTTATAAGTTCATAGATGCAGCTCACGAGATGCTCTCAAGCAGAAAAAACAATAAAATTTTCTAGTAAAATGTTTAATCAGTAATGAAAATTCTATAGTTTTAAAAAACAACAAACTTAAAAAAAATGCAAACTTAAGATTTAATTTAAATATAAGCAACTATCTAAGGTAAGGCAACAACAAAAAATGAGATTTCTCCAATGAGAGAAAAAATAAAATGATAAGGTGAATAAGTTTTTTTTTATATGAAATATTTAATGATAGAGCAGATTTGAAAAACCACAATTCTATGAATATCAAAACATATTGATAAAATTCACACAGATCTTTCTGTGATTTTTTGATAATTATTGCATACTAGATATGGAAATTATATTTCTAGGATCATATTTTTCACATCTGACAACAAAATGCATATTTAATTCCACTGGAAATAATTTTATTTATTTATGAAAACATTGATTCTGATTTGTTTTGATTTGTATTTATATTTTTTGTTTGATTTAGTTGAATATGTGTATATATTTATTTGTAATATGGGACTTGAAACATACACGGGAAATTTTTTTTCATCTTTTCTTGTTTTAATATACACCTAGCCCTTGATTTGCACGGAACTCAATTTACACGGTTTCGCTTTTACATGGTTTTTAAATGAAAACAAAAAAAATTTTTTTTGGGTTTTATTTCGATTGTTTTGCATTATGCCATTTATAAATTAAAATAGTATCATATTGTCACATTTTGTGGGTTTACGATTTCATAGAGATTAATAAAGAGTGAATACAGCTATATTTTGTATAGTCCAATTAAATTACACACAAAACAAAATAATCTTGTTTCACTATAACTAAATTCAAAGTCCAATAATTATCTCATACAACACTAATCTATGTCTTTAATTCAGAATACCTCACAGTTCTTGTTAGTCCACTTTCGCTTTCACAATTTATCGCTCACTATTAACTTTTACTACTGTCCAAGTCGCTTTCACAATTTATCGCTCACTATTAACTTTTACTGTCCAAGTCTACTTTCACAATTTATCGCTCACTATTAACTTTTACTGTTCAAGTCTCGCCTCACAATTTATCGCTCACTATTAACTTTTACTGTCCAAGTCTCGCAGTGCAATTTATCGCTCACTATTAACTTTTACTGTCCAAGTCTCGCAGTTCAACTAAACTCAACTCAGGTTTGCAGCTTTCCTATTTATGTTTGAATGCTTTTATTGTTTTTATTTGTACTTCAGCTTGCTTATTTGTAAGGAATATTGCTAAATTTTTTTGTACCGTATTCGGTGTTAATTAATGTTTATGTTTTCATTTTTTTTGTACCGTATTCAATGTTAATTAATGTTTATGTTTTCATTTTCAAGTACTGTATTTGATGTTAATTAATGTTTGTTTTCATTTTCACAAAAATAAAGTGAAAAAGTATAAGCATTAAATTGTGTCTAAAAATTAATGAACCAATCCCTTTTTCCTTTAATCCTTATCTCATTTTACACGGTTATAAAAAACATATTTCAACTTTTCTTTATCTTCTTTAGATCGACTTACACAGTTTACAGTTTAACTGAACATATCCTTCTATTTTGTATGAATTCTTGTCTCGTTTTACACGATTCTGGTTTGCACGATTTTTCCAGGAACGTATCTACCGTGTAAATCGATTTAGTTTGTACAATTTTTCCAGTAACTTATCTACCGTGTAAATCGAGGGCTGAGTGTATAATTATTCAAAATGATTTATTTATATTATACCTCAATTGTATTCTTTTTATATCATTCAATGTACAGAATTTTAAATTACCACTATATTAAGAATAAATATTTTTAAAAGCATTTTCTTAAATTATCATTTCAAAGTTAGGATGAGTCTTCTATGATGCAGCATTTATAATCCAACAAATACAGTATATAGATTCAAAGAGAAGTTAATCCTCATACATGAATCAATAATAATAAATTGTTTTAGATTTCAGATTATGCACCATTTAGAGTTCAGATTGAATGCAAACTGAGCACCTAATTGTGATGCACACTCAATTGGGTGCTCAATTTTTGTTAATTGCATCACAATCAAATGCATATTATTCATGGAAGATATAATGTGCAAAAATATTTGATCTGAATTTTCAAATACTACAGTTCGATTAAATTCATGTTGTGGGAATATAAAATGACTAGTTTTAATGCAACCTTTCATCACAAATCACATTTCATATTGTCTATTCCAAATGCTACCATTAAAAGAGACCAAATGTTTATATTTGAATATTAACAAAAGCAGTGACTTTTCTTTGCTAAAAATTATTATATACTTTAATTAATCAACAAAATCAACATAAACTGTTAAAATAATATCAAAAATATTCAATCTTATTGTTCCATCACTGATTTGTGTCATTCTGGGATGTGACATGTAGTTATATTTAACATTCAACAAATTATTTGGAAATTTAATTAGTAAAATGTTATTTGAATATTTTTAGCTACTAAGTAGTTTGCCACATTGTCCTAGTTCTTGAATTTGAGAGTCAGCTTTAATATAGATTTAAAAAAAAAGGAGTAAAAATTTACTAATTATTAAAATAAGGATCATCTTTTTGCTTGTATACATTATTGTAAAAGTTTGAAAACCAATAAATCTTAGAATTTATTAATACAGTCGATTCCACTTAATTGGGACATGTTGGGACTAATCCATTTTGGCCCAATTAAGTTATATTTACAAATGTGAAATTTCAAAAACTTCAATAATTTTAAACATTTTGATAGCAGAATTAATATGTGAATTAATAGTAATCAATATTAAGTAAAATTACATAAATATTTACCATATTGTAATATTATTTCAAGATGGTGGTGATTACATAAAAAATCTCTCATTTTATAATTGTAACTTTTTGTTCAAATATGTGAAATAATAAATTTCTAATTGGTTTAATTGTAAAAAATATTACACAACATAGTTCACAAACTTATTTCAATACTTTTAAAGGCCAAATAACAGCAGTATCTCAGTTATGAATAATCTGAGATACAAACACAACTTACATACAAATTATGTTTGTAATTTGAGGAACACACACAAATATATACATTTGATTCCGCTTAATTGGGACATGTTGGGACTAATCCATTTTGGCCCAATTAAGCGGCTGCCCCAATTAAACTAACTAACTAATAAATTCTAAAATGAAATATGTAATACATAAGTAAATAAATAAGTAGGTAAAAAAATAATAATTTAAGTACCTATAATAATTAAGTACCTATTTTAATGCATTATTAAACAAAAATACAGAAAATATTTGTACTATAAATAGTGAAGAAAAATAATACATACATGATAAATTTACAATTTCAAATTTTAATTTTACAAAAATGCATCAAGTGTAATCTGTCTTTTGTCTTTTGATTTTGGTACATCAATTATATCAACAAGTCTACGATGGCATGTATGAAATGGCTGGCTTTTAATTTTATCCAGCAAAGCAATTTTACTTGAAAGTGTAAATAACAAGTCTATGATGGCTTGTATGAAATGGCTGGCTTTTAATTTTATCCAGCAAAGCAATTTTACTTGAAAGTGTAACTCCTTTTCTTGCATTCTCGGCAAATATTTAAAAATTTTAAATAAAATCAACACTGTAAATGAATATCGCTAGATATCAGCAATGAAATTTTATTTGAAAGTGTAAAATCATTTCTTGGCATCTTGGCAAAGATTAGTTTTTCTTGAAAGTGTAAAATCCTTTCTTGGCATCTTGGCAAAGATTTAAAAAGCAAAGCAATTTTATTCGAAAGTGTAAAATCCTTTCTTGACATCTTGGCCAAGATTTAAAAATTTTAAATGTGCAAAATCATTTCTTAGCATCTTGGCAAAGATTTAAAAATTTTAAATAAAATCAACACTGTAAATGATCTTGGTAAAGATTTAAAAATTTTAAATAAAATTGACACTGTAAATGAATATCTCTAGGTGCAATAACAGTAGACTCTTAAGCAAATGCATACTTGCCAGATGCACGATGATAGATAACTAATTTGCATCGTGATAGTTTGCCAAATATTAATTTATGTAGTGTTGACATATTTTCGAAAAATCCCTAAAATATGTCAAAAATTCCTAAATTCCTGCAGACTTGCCAGATGCACGACGATAGATAACTAATTCGTATTGCACTAGTGTTGCCAAATATTAATGTACATAGTGTTGACATATTTTTGAAAAATCCCTAAAATATGTCAAAAATTCCTAAATTCCTTTTCTGCTACTGTTCCAATTAAGTGAAAAGTTGTCCCAATTAAGTATTTAAATTATGTATTAGTTAATTAGTTTGGTTTTCATTCTTTGAAATTTGGCCCAAAAAAATGGCTGCCCCAATTAACTGGAATTCAATTGTAAATCTCTTGGAGTGTAAAAGTGCAAATTATCTAGTAAAATATTTAAACTTCAGACTTTTACCAAAAGTAATTAGTTTGGTTTTCATTCTTTGAAATTTGGCCCAAAAAAATGGCTGCCCCAATTAACTGGAATCAATTGTAAATCTTTACTGTTATGGAGTGTAAAAGTGCAAATTATCTAGTAAAATATTTAAACTTCAGACTTTTACCAAAAGATATTGGTAATTGTCAGGATTATCTAGGAAAGCTGGTAAAAGCCAAAATGAGGGATCCTCTGTCCTGCCCAATTCTATTCTGCATGTTCCAAAATGTTCCTAACAAATATTATTATTTCTTTTTTTTTGCATTAGCATTCACCAATTTAGTGGTTTTCTTATTAAATCTGGTGCCATTTTAGTACTGTTAATGTGAAAATGCTATACACAATGCAGTCATGTTATTTTAGTGCATTTTTTGATAATTTCTATTATTTTTAGTGCTTTTTAGTTGTATAGCTAATGCTTTTAAAAAAATTTGGTTGGTAATGCTACTTTACATGTCACAACTGTTTGTTTCAGTCTGATCTCATGCAAATATGTTTTTTACACTTTATATTTTTAGTATTTGCATGCTTAATTTGACTTGTTTTTGGTTCATCAAAATGATTGATGTTGTAAGTAGAATATTCAGCTTTTAAGTGAATCAGTGAGTAATAATGACAGCAATTTTCATTTGACTAGTGAAAAATATAATAAAGTAGGTCTCCAACTCAGACAGTTAATTCATCCAAAAAAATTCTAAATCAAAAACAGTGTAAGTTCAACAATGCTTAAATTCAATGTACAAATGGGCACATCAGCAAATGGAATGCCAAATGAAATTTTTATGAGCTTACTTTAACTGTACATAAGAAAGTTTAAGGCTATACATGATATTTTTTCAAAAATGTAAATTGTTTAATGAATTTTACATTAGTATTTTATGAAAATTTAATGAAAATTACGAGACTTGTGCATTCATATATCTCTAAAACTGCATAAGTCAGGGATCTATTGTACAGTGTTGAATGAACTGAAAACGAGACTTGTGCATCCATATATCTCTAAAACTGCATAAGTCAGGGATCTATTGTACAGTGTTGAATGAACTGAAAGATACAAAAAAATAATCTGTGTACTATAAGATGTCTAAAATAGTATGTTATTCTCAACATTGGTGGTGAATTCATAACACAAATCTTCTGGAAAAAAAATTCTTTTATTATGTTTGTTTTGATGAATTGTTTAACTGAATTGCATATAAGAATGTAACTGTTTAATCAAATGTTACACATTTGAGGTTATGTGAACCAATTTCAAAATTGTTTTGAAAGATTCCAGAGGCCTTGAAATGCAAGTAAAGAAAATGAAAGCAACCTCTTATAAAAAAATATTGGAATTGATATATGTTTTGTTGGACAGAATATGAGAATCAAAATACTGGATATAGGCTACACCAAAATCAATAACACTGTTGTCATGAAAATGCATGATGATGAATTTTTATCAAGTTGGGATCAAAGTTAGCAAGTCATCATCAGAAAGCAATTCACACTGTTCAAAGAAAATTTTATCAGCATTGAAGAAGTAGGAAAAGAAGTTAGTGAATGGGAAGTGTTAGTAAACTATTTTTTATTGGAGACCAAGGATTCAAAAAGTGTTCAAAGAAAATATGCATGTTCAAATTTTCTATAGTGTGCAATTCTAAATATCATAACAATCAATCTTGTTGCAAACAAATAATTTGAAGTAAATGTACATATAATTTATAACTATATTAGAATATAAGAATTTTTAAATTCAATTTATTGTAACAAATTAAATAAGAACCATTTTAAGCATTAATGGAGTTATATTTTTATTTTCTTAATTTACACTAGCAAAATTATTTTATTGAAATTAAAATGCTTGGATGGAATATAAGAATTTTTAAATTCAATTTATTGTTACAAATTAAATAAGGACCATTTTAAGCATTAATGGAGTTATACAGTATTTTTATTTTCTTAATTTACACTAGCAAAATTATTTTATTGAAATTAAAATGCTTGAATTCACTATTTGTTTATGAATAGTGAATGAATAGTAATAGATGAATAGTAAATTGAGCTTTTATAAAGTATTCATGTAATACAAAATAGATTTCAAGCCAACAAAAACTAACCAAATAACATATTTAATTAAGTAAAATAATATTTATAATGACATTTATCAGCTCTCTTAGGCAAATCCTGACATTTCTTAGTAAGAGCCTTAAGTTTAAATATTTTACTAAAAATTGACACTAAGAAACTACCACTCAGTAACGGTAAATGTTAGGATTTACTTGTACCTAAGATTAGATAATATTTACCAGTATTTGAACTTTTACAGTAACATATATAAATCAATCCATATATTTCATATTTATTTTCTGAGAAAAATTATTACTGAGCTAGTCATTTTATATAATTTGGAATGATAATTATTGTGATTCAGTTGGACTAAGTTACACGGGAAAACTTACCCGGCCCAGACACTGGAAGGATTGACAGATTAAGAGCTCTTTCTTGATTCAGTGGATGGTGGTGCATGGCCGTTCTTAGTTGGTGGAGCGATTTGTCTGGTTAATTCCGATAACGAACGAGACTAGCCTACTAAATAGACGAACGATCACTGGAATCATTCGATCTTCTTAGAGGGACAAGAGGCTTTTAGCCACACAAGACAGAGTTATTCTTTAAGATTAATTGTTATTTTGAACTAATAAATGTATTGTTGTTTTGGTTCTTTGGATTGATAATTAAACAAGTTTTATCACTAACTTATTTTGTACTTTATCATTGTTTATTTATAGTTTTTACTAACACTTTTGTGTTTGGATTCAATAAATTATCTCTTATTATTTAACTTTATTTGTTTTTGAAATTATTCATTTTCTTAGATATTAGTGTACTAATGTATTTTTGATAGTTCTAACACTTATTTGTTACTTTAACAACTGTGAAGTTCCAGTTGTGTTTTTGTTGCATTCATATTAGATTTAGCTTTGTCATTAGTTTATTTTCGGAAGTTATTTTCCAGAAGTATAAAAGACTTGGCCAGGCTGGACTTTGGAATCTTGCAGAGTTGTAAAACTGTTAGATATCTAGATTTATTGATAAATTTTTATATTGCAACTTTGCAAGCTAGTCAAGCCTACAAGTAACAATACCTTATTTGGAAACTTTAGTTTGATATAAAACTAACTAAATTAATTTCTGGCACAAAGCAAAAATCTTGAATATAGTATATGATAAATTATCAGTAAAAAAAAATCATAAAAAAAAAATATTCTTATGAACCAATAAAAAAAAAGAGAAGAGAAGAGAAGAAAGAAAAACTATGATGTTTTTATAACATTTTTTTAAAAATATTTATTTTATAAAAGAAATATTTATTATTATTAGAAATCATTTGCAAAGTTTATCTATATTCATCCAATGGTATATTTTTACATAAGTTTTCTAATAATATAAAATATTATTTCTTTAAAAATCCAGCAAATACTCATTCTCAAAAATATCAGCTTTTAGAATTTACAAAAAATAAAGAAGAGAATAAATTCTTGTTTTTTAAGATTTTTATTATAGAATGAAATAAATGATTAAATTTTGATGAAAATCTTAGAAGCAAACATTATAGTTTGTATAAATCATAATTTTAGTTTATATAAACTTTTTATTAAATTTTTGCATAATTATTTGATTTATTGTTAGTTCAGTATTAAAAAATATTAAATAAATACAATCAATGCAATATTTTTGTTATAACAACTGTAATAATGAAATACACAAACACAATTGTTATAAAAAAGAGAGAAAAAAATTTTGATGTGATTTGCATATTACTATTTGAGAGAAAAATAAAATTTACTTACTCCAAATTCTTTAACTCCACGTGTTGGTGTTTTTGCATAATTCCACAACTTAATCATAGATATAGTAACTGGGTAATCAAATATAATATAAACTCTTGTAAGCTGAAATAGTAAAGTAAAAAATTTATTATTATTTAATCCACATCATAGTTTCAGAAATTTTTATTCTCCATTAAATAAACAAAAATAATTTTACATACCACATCAGGCAGTATTGGTGCCAACCACATGTGTCTACCATCCAATGTATTGTTAACATTATCAATTAATTTATCTGGTGTTCGGATATCATTATTCACATCCTTTAATATATTTATGCTATCTGGATAAGCAGCTATGTCTATTTCAGTATTAAAATTTTAAAATTTGTTTAATATAGAAAATATATATATATGTTTTTAAATTGACAACATAATTTAAATCCTATAATCGGGTGCAGATAACACCGCCATTAGTGAGAATGTGTGGAGACAAATAAGAAAGAAGAATCTTCATATTCACCTCCACCCAGGTCCGACGGTACGGTTAGCTAGTTTTATTTATTTCTTTTTGTAATGTTGGAAATAATACTGCATCTTACAATTGATAGTTTCTTAGATTTTATGAAATATGGTATAAAAATATTTCATGAAATTAGAATTAAAAATTATTTGATTTTTACAAAACTTTCATTTCTGTAAAACATTAATTATGGATTTTATTAAGAAAAGTTATTTAAAAAGTAAAAATTATTACACTTTTGACAATTTAATTTTATTAGACTTAGCATCTTTCAAACTTCTTTCACTCAAAGTAACATAGAAAAACTTATACGGACATTTTTTAATGAAATTCAGAACAGTACACAATTATTGGCATTTCAGTTACTATCTCTAATTAAATTCAGGTAATCCTCGACTTATGATAGTGATACACTGTATTTCATCAATTCTAAGATGCACATTTTTTCACATTTCATCATCTCTGAAGTCAAGGTGCATCTTGAAATTGATGATATCTTATAATTAAAGAAAAGTAGTAAAAATGAGTGAAGTTAGAATGTAGAATTGCAGTCAAAATCCATGAATTTTTAAAATTTGTTACAATTACAAGTAAAACAATAATGGCAACATTGTCTCAGCCAAATGGCAATCATGCTTGTGTCTGTTCAAACTTTGCATTATCAAGGGTAATGATTCTGGCAGAATGACATTTTTTATTCTTAGTAATACAGCTAGGTATACATGTTGATTTTTATTGTCATTTGAATTCCTAATTAACACTTAAAATACTTTCAAGATGATTTCATTATGATGCTGTGTTGAAATGAAATGCTATTGTATATGCAGAAAAATAAGGAAACAGAGTGATGAGACAGATTAGAGAAATTATTGTATTTCTATATTTGCTTGCAGAGCAAATTAGTTACTGTATATTCTTGTGAATTTTATTTATTTGAAATAAATTTTTTCTTAATTTAATTTAGTTTTATTTCTTTTTGTGATGTTGGAAATAATACTGCATCTTACAATTGATAGTTTCTTAGATTTTATGAAATATGGTATTCAGTAAATTCTGTGATTTATCAATGCAAATGACTTGGGTTCAAGTCTTCGAAGATTTGTTTAATATACAGAAAGCATTATTTTTGTATCTGGTTCTTGTATTTTTATGTTTGTTAAGTTTATTACAATAACATAAAGTGTAATAATAAATATTTGTAAAAGGAAATTCATAAATTTTGGACATTTCTGACTACTCCAATTTACACTGGTGAAATTAGAACTGAGCTTCATCATAAGTCAAAGATTACCTTTATTCCTATTCAAAGCTATCTGCAGTAGTTGTTGCTGTAGGAATGAGGGGCTTTAAACAGCCCTAGAACTGTGATCTAATGATCTACTGTGCTTCAAGCCATTCTGCAGATTTCTAGCAGCTAAAATTCAATCAAATTTAGTAGGAATATTCCTTGAAATATGCAAAATGAGATAATTTTTGAAGAAGAAATAGTTCCAAACACTTTTATCGACATATGACAGAGAAAAGTGATCAATAGAAAACAAAGATCTTTACATGCACAACTTCTAAGGTAATTGATGAGTATAAAGAAAGACATGATGTATTTCGTGCCATTTGAACACTTGCAAAGTGCAAAATGTTTTGTAACATGAAATACCATTCTTGCAAAGTGTTCAACATGTGATGATTTTCACATTTTCTAAATGTACTTTTCTTTTTGAAGCTATATTATCAAAACAAGGATAATACTGCTGCTCTGCTTGGGGAATTCCAATAAGATCAATTATTACCATATATTCTTCAGAAGAGTGATATCTTATTTTAAGGAATCTAGATACCTAAGAGTGAGATCAGGAAGAGGATATAAAATTCTTTTTCAATTACAGTTGTAGAGCAATCCACAAAAATATAGAAGGTTTTTATGGTATTCATTCTATTGGTATTTTAATTACCAAGATGGTATGGTATTGGTATTTCAAGTGCCAAGATGTATATATGCCTACACAACTGTGTGAAAATTTCTGCATAAATTATTGCATATTATCTTTTTGAGCTGCATATTTGTTTTCTGTTTTTATGGAAAAATATTAAATTGAACCAAAGCCTAAAGATTGATAAAATTTGGTACAGATTTATAAAAAAATAATTTAACCTGACAGTGTTTTCAATATTTACTATAAAGTTTTGCAACTACAAAACATGTATATTATTCTTATATCCCAAATCAATAGACTGATAAAAGTAAATCACAGATTTATAAAAAAATAATTTAACCTGACATTGTTTTCAATATTTACTATAAAGTTTCACAACTACAAAACATGTATATTATTCTTATATCCCAAATCAATAGACTGATAAAAGTAAATGAAAAGTATAAATCTATTAAAATGTTTATTTTATAAAATACTGCTGTTGTCTGCTTTGATGATAAATTATTAATTGTATTAAGAATATAACAGTTATATATTAACAGTTATTCTGTTTATTTATATATCAAATTCTAAAATAATCTTCTAAAAATCAACTGCTAAAATATTAATTTCTTTATTTTTTTACATTAGAAAGATTATATTGAATTTACTTACTGCTTTCTGTTAATGATATTTTTCTTCCTTCCATATCATATATCTCTAAACCATTTAATCCTATATAATAAGCATCTCCCCAAGTAGATAAAAGCTGTAATTGGAATATGACTAAAAAATAGGTTAAGCAAATTTTATTATTATTTTTTTCTATAAAATTTATCTGTAATTCATTATAAAAACATTTCGTAATTTTTTCCATCAGAAATAAAAAATAAAATAAATGTTGTCATTTTATAATTTTCATTTGTTATATTATGACATACTGAATTATGAAAGTGATAAAGTCAATTAATGCCCAAGCAAATTTTACAAAATACAGTATACTCCTGATTATCCAGATTGTAGATTTAACCCTGGTTAATCCATAACACAGATAATGTGATGTTTAATTATCAATATTTTATCTTACAAGACAACCCACTTGACTATGACTCACCAATCTGAACAAAATTTTGCAAGATAATAATAATCGATGTTACTTAATGGCAATGGTGGATGTCCATGTATTCTTATGTCCATAAATTTTGTCATAAGACAAAATTTTAGATGTCTCACACTACTCAACTAAATTTTTTAAAATAAATTCTTAAATTTCACAATTTTCAACATTTCCTTTAATTATCATAATTTAGCTGAAAATTTCAGCATTTGAATATCAGCATTAGCAGCATAGCTTATAAGTGAGTTCAAGTCCCAATGAAATATTTTTTAAATACTGTATCAGTAAAAATATTTTTTGTTTAAATTTATTCATTTTTTTATTATTTTTTTAGATTTGTCTTTTTTCCATCATAAATAATATTGCTTGAAAGCTTTATAGGTTTATTTTCCTATTTTAAACTTGTATTTACACATATAAAAAATAATCAATAATTAATTTATTATTAATTACTTCATCTATGGATTAATAACTAAATTAGAAATTTTAATACTTAATTGAAAGTGAAATTGTCTGACCTAGAATCAATTGGGATTATTAGGATAATGATATAACATTGCACCAGCTAGACCACCAGGACATCAGGCAGATTTTTTTTTTAGAATAGTCAGAAATTTAGATAAACATATATATAACAAGTCAAGAAACTATACTCCCAACCAGGCTAACTTTATAGCCATGAGTCCTCTAAAGCAAAGCTGGCTAAACTATAAACTGCTTCAGTCAGATATAGTAATATATATAAAAAGCAAATTAACATATTATGAATTAATAATCAAAGTGTAAATACAAGTTCAGAATAGAAAATATTAATTTATACAATTCTCATGGAAAAAGAAAGATGAATCTAACAAATAATATACAAAATGAGTGAATTTAAAAAAATTATTTTTACTGATATTAAAAAAAAAAAAAAAAAAAATAATGAGTGAATTTAAAAAAATTATTTTTACTGATATTAAAAAAAAAAAAAAAAATTCATCAAGACTTGAATTCATATTATTTGCCTGGTAATGGGTTATCCCATTAAAAACATCTCATATATAAAAAAATAAGCCAAGTACAGTATTACTGAAACAGGATATTTGTGAAAATTTAGATGCAGTTATTTTGGTTGATATTATCATATTATTTTCTTAAATTGTCAAACAAGTAGTTGCATCTAAATTGCAACAAATTCAGATGAGCTACTTGTTTGACAATTTAAGAAAATAATAACATCAACCAAAATAACCGCATCTAAATTTTCACAAATATCCTGTTTCGGTAATACTGTACTTGGCTTATTTTTTTACATATGAGATGTTTTTAATGGGATATCATTTATTTTTTAGATAATAGACACATTTTTAGAGAAAAAATTCGTTATCTTCTACACTTTTTAATTTTAGTCCAATTGCACATTTTTAGAGAAAAAGTTCATTATCTTCTACACTTTTTAATTTTAGTCCAATTGTGCAAAAATTTTTAGATGATTTTAAATGAACTACTTTATGTCTATATTCTGAATTTGGTCAAAATCAATTAAGCAATGCGATATGTAAAGGATTTATGGAAATTGGATCCCCCTTTGTTTTGACCCGATTGAGCTCAAATTTTCAGGAGACCTCAAGTAAACTAAGAAACATCTATATTCCAAATTTCATCAATATCGGTTAAACGATGTGCCCTGTAGAGGTGTCTGCATAGGAGGAGGAGAAGGAGGAGAAGAAGAAAAATGACGCTTTTTTGTTGATTTTTGCAATTTTTAAACCGCTTTAATTCTATTATTAATTGGATATTTTGAAATTTCAAATTTAGCAATCTATGTCTTATTGAATACTTTTCTCAAATATAATTGTCAGATTAATAATATTTAATTTAAGATCAAAGTTACAGAGAGTTGAATTTTGGCTGTAATGACTCCAGTAATAAGAGTCAGTTAGTGACTACTGTACTTGGCTTAGAGTCACTGCCGTGCCTCTTGATGCTTCAATAGTGCTATTTGAATGTTGACATTTTTACAAGAATTATGGTAACTAATGGAAATATGAAAAACTGTGAAATTCAAAAATTTATTAAAAAAAATTGGTTGAGTATCTACATCTAAAATTTTATCAGATGAATCAATATGTGAATCACCACCATCCTGCAAAATTTCATCCAAATCAATGAGTCATAGTTGACCAGGTCCTCTTGTTAGATGCAATATTTGAAAGATTTTTAAATGCTTCAAATTCATTTCTTTATTATATCTTAGATAATTGATTATCAAAATTAGAATCAAATTAAAATTACAAATATTGTAATAATTTCTTGCAAACAAATAAATTTCTTCTTTTCTTTTTCAATAAATAATAGAACATTTTAATATATACATATATGCCATTTTTTTAAATATTAATTACATATTCATTATTTCAAAAATATCTAATCATCATCTGCTATATTAACAACTTACATATGCAAAAAATAAAATCAAGCATAAGTTTTAGTAGCAATTGTTTAAATGTTCTGTAAAACATTTTTGGCTTCATTCAAGCCATTGTTATTACACAAATAATAATAAAAACAATTATATAATGTTCCTAACTTTACAATTCAAATATGAATAATTTTGTGCATTCTAAAAGTTCATAATGCTTGCTACCATTATTAATCTATATTTTAAATATTTATAATCATGATACCTAAACTAGAAATAATACATTATTAATATAACATTTAATTATTAATAAACAAAAATAAATACAGTCAGACCTCATTATATGGTCATCTGCTTATAAGGTCACCCTACATATATGGTCACTTGCTGACTTAATAGGAATTCTGTATATTTTATTACTGCCTATATAGTCAGGCGTAGTGTTTCCGGGCAAGAATTCCTTCCCGCCTATTCCCAGGAATTTTTTCATTTTCCCATTCCCGAATCCCTTTGAAAAGTCCTTGCTGACTTAATAGGAATTCTGTATATTTTATTACTGCCTATATATAGTCAGGCGTAGTGTTTCCAGGCAAGAATTCCTTCCCGCCTATTCCCAGGAATTTTTTCATTTTCCCATTCCCGAATCCCGACAAACTTTTCTTGGGAAATCGGGAAAATAGGCTCCTAGAATCCAGTAATACCTAAAATGGGAAATAAAAGTACTACTCACAATGTATCTTTTAGAAATTTTTCTTATTTTTCGTTATCTAAAGTTACATTGTGGTACAATATTACACACCATTAGAAATACATGTGCGACAATAGAATCAGTAACACACAACTATTTAATTTTAGTTCTTGTAAATCGAGCATATTTACTCAAAGAGAACAGAAAACAGTTAGAATCAGTAACACATAACTATTTAATTTTAGTTCTTGTAAATCGAGCATATTTACTCAAAGAGAACAGAAAACAGTTTGTGTTTACACAGAAAAATATTTATTTTCACACCCAAGATTTGATTACAAAGTCATCTTCAGGTGAACTAACTTAAGGAAATCTAACATAGCTTACCTTAATATGATATTATAGTCAAAACCTGGGCTGTGAAAATAAATATTTCTCTGTGTAAACACAAACAATTTCTATTTTCCATGATAAATAGTTTCCATAAAGTAACTGCCAGCACTATCAGCCACATTCGATCATTTTGTTTGCGGCTGACGATTGTGATATATGTTAATACATTGTGTGATATATGTAAAATCTCACTGTATACTATAAGTTTGGTTAAATAAAGTTTGCATTAATTACATTGATTTATATTTTGAGAAAACCTGAAATGTAATAGAAATCTAGTCAAAATGTAACTGTAGTGACCTTTGTTTACTAGTCATGAAATTCTGGTCAATCTCCATTTAGAAAATTTTATTTACTCATTTTTTGCTCTGATCTTTCACAAATAGAAGTATCTCGGAACCTCTGAAAGATTGTGCTGGGTCCATGAACCCCATTTGCCCCATCTTCTCTACGGCTTTTATAAATATTTACTGTTATAGCCATTATTGCAGATGATCAACGAAAATTAAACAAAAAAGATTATTTCGGGAATTCTTGAGAATTCTCAAGAAATACGATTTCTCGTTCTCGATTCCCAAAGGTTCTAAAATGTCGGGAATTTGGAAACATTAGTCAGGCGTTAAATATATAATTGCTTATATGGTCACTTTGAGTTCATGGCAAAGGAAATTCAACAGCCATTTTTCAAGTAATTTTGAAACTCTTTTCAATTCCCTAATATAAAATGTTGCATACTCTTTTAGGTGTATGTCTAAAAATAGACATTACTGCTTTATTTCATTCTGAAATTGTTGGGGAGAAGAAAAAATGTGAAACCCTCTTGAAAACTGTAGTGCCATCCCTCCTAAACTACAACAAAAACAATCTTTTGTAATGGACTTATTTAAATGGTAACATACCTTTCTTAATGTAAAATACTGTATTTTAAACAATAAAAATAACAGTACTGTATTTTCTAGCCATGTCAGTCAAGTGTCAAATATCTGATGAGAACCATTTGCTCTCATTCATAATTTATTTTACAGAAGTTTAACACAGTATATGATAAACATGTCACAGATGTACAGAAATTAAAATAAACATTATTATTTGTTAATTATTCATTTACTGCTTCATTTTCAGTGCAATTTAGGCAAAAACAAGAAAATCCAAAGATAAACACTTGTCTGCTATTTAAAATAATGCAGATTCGATTTAATGGAAAATTATGATTTTTATACATTTTTTTTATTTAATAAATTTCTGATCAGTACATTTTTTATTTAATAAATTCACACAGACAAATATGACTGCTTTTCAAAACTTCATGTCACATTTAAACATTTTCACAATGCATGTGCAGCATTTCTTGCTCCTATTAATGGCATGGCCTTGCATGTTGCCAGATCTGATGATTTTTAATGTTTATTTGATTAAAAAAATATTATATAGTTTAAAATTGCTGATATAGAGATTTAGTGAATTTATAATTCCCTTTAGTGAAAAAAAATTAAATTATTATTTTTGATATAAGAAGTTTACTACTATTGCTCTAATACTTCGTGATTTTCCATGAACTGGATTTGGCAACAATAATTATAAGTGTAAATCATTTCACTTCATTTTTTGCTTAATTTATTACATAATATACAATATAAAGTTCAATATGTGTTGACAATCCATTACAGTGCTTTGTATTATCATTATCATCTTGTAATCTAATTTTTTATTTTATATAGATCTGCATCTATTGTTTTCCCCATATCCATAGTTATTTTCAAGAGTCCTGATGAAAATAATTTTTACTCTGTATTTTTAAAATTCCATTGCCTTAAATTGAATTTTTCTTACTCCATATATATAGACTCCCTGCTTAAAGGTCAGTTTTCTCAATTCTGCAGAAGTGACTATATAATGAGGTTGACTGTATTATAACAATAACAATATAATATATTGTTATTGTTATAAAAAACATAATGCTGTTAAATATTTATTTTTATTTTATTAATAATTAAATGTTATATTAATAGTGCAATAATTTACTTTTTCATTTTATTTATTTATTTTATATATATGTATAATATATATCAGTATATATAAAAGATATACAGTGGATTCCGCTTAATTGGGACACATCGGGCCAAGCCATTTTGTCCCAATTAAACGAAGTAATGATAAATTCTAAAATAAAATATGTAATTCGTAGGTAAATAAATAATAATTAGGTACCTATTTTAATGATTTAATAAAACAGTCAATACTGGGCCGCTGATATTCACCCCTCGCCCGCTAACTATAGAAATTCATTGATAATGCTTCTTCGACTTCTGAATCTTTCCATCACGCTTTCTTTTCGATGTTCCTGGAATTTCTTTCTACCATAGTTATTTTCAAGAGTCCTGATGAAAATAATTTTTACACTGTATATTTAAAATTCCATTGCCTTAAATTGAATTTTTCTTACTCCATATATATGGACTCCCTGCTTAAAAGGTCAGTTTTCTCAAGTCTGCAGAAGTGACTATATAATGAGGTTGACTGTATTATAACAATAAC
>AYEL01084362.1:0-16805 GCA_000484575.1 Olivierus martensii
CGGCAAGAAATATCTAGACAACCCCTGGAGGTGAGAGTTGGCAATACTTTTTCTCCCAGAAAATTATGTAAATTTGCAATTAACCAATAACGGCTCAATATGACGATATTACATGATATTAATAGTTTTTTTGAAGTTTAGTTGTTTATTTTTTAACTATTTTGGCAAACTCGGCATAGTAATAAAACAGCCTGATGATCGACGAACTCTGAAAACATTTGATCGTATGACCGATGGCCGTGCATACGATTTCTCACATAAGGCGGCCCCTAGATGGTCAATAATATTGCACAATATTACGAATTGCGCAATATTATTGACCATCTAGGCTTAGTATTGAAGTTTGCACAATGATTGAGGAAAAGATTGAACGAGTTTAAATTTTATTGCACCATATTTTTCATCGAACCGTTTAGGATTAATATTGCGCAATATTGTTTAGTCAACGTTTAGCATTCAAAGAACAAAGATGTTTGCATATATTGACGCTTGTGAGCTGTCAATATTATTGTGCAATAAATATTGATTGTTTGGGTTCGAGAGGTCATACAATAATATTGCACAATAAATGTATTGTGCAATATTATTGACCGTCTAGGGGCCGCCTTACATTCTTAATATTGAACTGTAATAGCAGATACATTATTTGTATTTAATCACACCAAAACAATAAACTGCTTAATATATCAACAAGATGGCTACAGTGGAAGCGTGCTGTGCTCTCTCTCTGAAGAATCCCGTGTCTGTAATTCCGAATCATGCGACGTAAATTCGGGGAATGGTGGAAATTCAGAATGTATGTAAGTCCGAAGTGCTGTAACTTGGGGTATTCCTGTATTAGTACCTATTTGATAATAATGAATAAAGAGCACTAATGGCAGTAGTGACTTTAACAAACTAATTTATTTCAAACTAACGGTGTACTTTTGGTCTAACAGCTAGACCATCATCAGTGTATACAATAAAACAGAAAGATTTTGTGTTATTGTATATGCTGATGATGGTCTAGCTGTTAGACTGAAAGTATTCCGTTATTCTGAAATAAATTAGTTTGTTAAAGTCACTACTGTACTGCCATTAGTGCTCTTTATTCATTATTGTATTGGTGTTACAGGCAGTTGATATTTTGTTGTACCTGTTTGATTTAAATAAAAATGTTTCTTATTTTTCAATACCTAGTATAAAATCATTTTTATTTTTTATTATTTGTTCCAATTTTAAAATCCTACTGCGGCTAAATTTGAATTAATACGGTATTTATTATTTCTTCAAAATTGAATCTTTTCTAATAGATAGTTAATATTTATTAATGATGATTGTGTAGCTGTTTTAAATCTATTTTATATTGACTGAATGATTTATCATTTAAAAACTATTTTTTTCAATTAAAGTTTATTTACAGTGTATTTAAAATATCTATTTAAAACTGTAATATAACTTTTAAAAGAAAATATTATTACTGGTATATAGTACTGATAAAACTATTTGAAAATTTAAATTATTTTAATAATTAGAATAACTGGCTTAATTTCAAGAATCAGATTTTTATGTTTTTGAGAATTTGTATTTAATAATATATTTTATTTTTATTCTACTTTCCTAAATAAAGTAAGATTTATAAGATCATTATGCTATCTATCTATCTGTTCTCTGCTAATATCTTTTGAACTAAGGCAACCTCAGTGCTGCATAATTTAACTCTCTAATCTCTGATATATTTTCTTAATATATGTTGAATTAATTATTGGAATTTATAGCATTTTGCAAAAAATCATTGAAGATTATCTCAATGATATATCAATTAAACTTTTATTTTCAACTATTTAAAATGATAGACATTCAAATTTTTAAGTTTTCTCACTGATAACTTTAATTTTTTTTTATTAATTTCTCTGAAATATAGTAAATTGATAAGTCGTTAAAGTCATATTTCAAATAAAATTAACCTTAATAAGCCTTTCAGCATAATTCTTTAAAAATAGTGGATTTTCAAACTTCTGAAGTTTCCCTATAATAACTGCTGTATTTGATAAATTTTTTTTTTAAGGCATTCAATATAAAATTATATCATTAAAAATATTTTGAAGTGAGAAATTACCAGTATTTATTTTTTAATATTAAATGTATGTTGCCCATAATTCTGATTTTTTTCCAATATTTTGTGGATTATCCAGAGAAATTAATTCCCCAATTACTCAGTTAATTGAGAGTCTGCTGGATAAATTTTCTGATCAAAGTTTTCTAAAATATGTAACTGAAGATGAGCCAGTCTGAAAGTGGTTCTATATAAATAAAATGCTTTTATTGGTTTAACAAAATAGTTTTCTAATTTTATTGATGCATATAGACATAATAATATAATATATTAAATGTATTTCTCATATAAATTTTGTAAAAAGAATTTTCAGTATATGATATCTTTTTGTGAGTTCTTATACTAAAAAAATAGGCAGTATAATATAAAATGAATATATTAAATTTATTTGTGAACCAATATGAATTCCATTTCTTTCATACACATATAGTATACAAGAAGTTCAATATTATACTCCATGTAACAGATAAATAATAAAAGTGTAAAATGATAAATAATATCTGTCTTTGAAAAATACAAGAACATCTTTTGATATAATAATATAAACCTCTTAAATTTTATGAAAATTGATATTCTAATCTGAAACAAGTTTTCAATATTCTCATAATTGAAAATGAACAAAATAAAAAAAATTACAAATATTCAAGATGTATAAAAATAAATTTATTAGTGTCTACGTTAACAATTCAAAATTTGTGTAATATAAATAATAATTCAAGAGATTCAAGTTGCATTGCATTTTATTATAGGCTCACAATTAAAAAAATATCATAGTTTCCTTATTTGCATAAATTTTCTTTTTAATACATGAATAATTGAATGCAAATGTTACTTGATGGTAAATTTTTTCATATTCTCTATTCGTAGGTAATTAACATGCTTTTGGCAACTCAAGAAAATAGTCCAATATTTGTGGCTCAAGCACTTGATAGGGCATTAGATATATTAAGAAGCACAGAATTATATTCACCACAGTTCCCTGGTCTTCAACAAGTTCGTGCAGAAGATCAAATTACTTCAGATCTTGTAACTGGATTAGTTTCAGTATGTGATTATTATTATTATAGATTTTAATTATGTAATATAAAAAAAATACATAATACTACAATTTTAATAATTTTCAATTGATGTATTCATTCATATATTGCAGTTTATTTTGTTTTTATTAGGGTCATAAAACTTATAGAAGATTTTCACATGAAGTATCTCTTAAAGGTATTTATGTTTTTATTTATTAATGAATCTATCATTTAAATTTTTATTAAAAGATGTATATGTTCAATTTACTCCATGCACTGTTCATGGAGATAATGTCAAAATGTCAACCTATTCAGATCATCTTCATTCAGGATACACCTTTCTCTAATCTCATGAATAATAGTAAGCACATCAGCTGTTAAACAGATTCAAAACATGAGGAAAAGATTAATGATCTTGGCTTCATCCCATCTAATGTCTACCTTATATTAGTAGGCCTTTCTGGATAAGGAGTCAGAGTTCATTATTGATGTCTTTTATGTGTTTACTGATTCTAGCTGATAAATTTCATGACATGACACAGAATAAATGCTATATACAGGGCTGGATTTACTAATAGGCAGACTAGGCCTCATCCTAGGGCCCTGCAATTCTAGGGGCCCCAAAACTATCAATCAATTTTCAACTTTATAATATAATAAACTTTTAATAAGAAAAAAATGGGTTTTTTATTAAAGTGCTAGATAGAAAGTAAAATTATAATATAATAAACTTTTAATAAGAAAAAATGGGTTTTTTATTAAAGTGCTAGATAGAAAGTAAAATTTTAAAGGTTCCTTACATAAGTTATAAAGAGCCTTTAAAATTAGATGTAGCTGATTTGAATTTTTAGGGACCCCAAAACCTTGCTCGTCCTAGGGCCCCTAAAAATGCAAATCCAGCTCTGGCTATATACCAATATAGCATTTATTCTGTGCCATGTCAAGATTAAAGAGACCTGTCTTCCTTTGTGAAGGGGTATTGATCTTTATTGTTTCTAATTCTATTAAAGACTATGTTTCTTCTAGAAAAGGCAATATTAATCTGTAATGAAATATTTGTAAACCATCCTAACAGGGATGGCCTACATGATATGCATTTGTAGAATGAGATTTGTACATTTGTTAGATGCAATCTAAAGAGAGCCATAAAAGGCCAAAAATATAACTGCCTGATATTATTAGTAACTATATTTGTGCTAATAATAAATTTTAGTTTTCCTACTTTAAGCGCTTGTTGAGTTATTTGTTATTTTATAAGCATCTAAACTTAAGAGTTTAAGATTAAAGTAAATGTAAATATTTATATTAGGCTTATCAGCACCACCAACAACAACAGCAACTAATGCGGTTATACCTAATTTAACAACTGCTCCAAGTGAAATCAGAAATTTATTGGAAAAGGAAGCTGAATGGAATTTCGATATATTGTCTCTTGAGAGGATAACTGAAAAAAGGTAATTTTCAACATTCCTCTGGAACCATATATTTTTAGAAAAGATAGCAGTTCCTACATATAGATCAGGTCATCCCATAAATAATGATTTTTGCACATGTGAAGAAATCAAATAAAATTTACCTCAAACAGATCTTTTAATCATCACTGATGTTCCACCCCAGGTGCTGGGCGCCATCTCCAGGTTGACCCCTCCCCCTGCATCTTGTCTTGAACATTGCTTGAACTGAATTATAGATGTCTAATTCGGAAAAACCATTCCAATAAATAAAAGAATGTATCCATTAAACAAAGATTTATTAACTGTAATAATTAATACAAACAAGAACTTACAGAAAAATAACATAGAGTTAAAATGGTCCTTCCACTGACAACCAACATAAGTACCGTTTTAATCATCACATGATGTTCCGCCCCAGGTGCTGGGTGCCATCTCCAGGTTGACCCCTCCCCCTGCATCTTGTCTTGAACATTGCTTGAACTGAATTATAGATGTCTAATTCGGAAAAACCATTCCAATAAATGAAAGAATGTATCCATTAAACAAAGATTTATTAACTGTAATAATTAATACAAACAAGAACTTACAGAAAAATAACATAGAGTTAAAATGGTCCTTCCACTGACAACCAACATAAGTACCATACAACAAGAATTCAATTCACTTTGATTACGGAGACGTAGAATAGGCCAGCAACTTTCCAGGTTCACATCAGACAACACAGTGTACAGGGAAGGACAATGATGTCAACCTCTACAGTCTTTTTATGTCTTATCACATTTACATAAATTTTAATAGTTAAATAAAAATGCTTTGATTATGGAGACATAGAATAGGCCAGCAACTTTCCAGGTTCACATCAGACAACATAGTGTACAGGGAAGGACAATGATGTCGACCTCTACAGTCTTTTTATGTCTTATCACATTTACATAAATTTTAATAGTTAAATAAAAATATTATCATAAACCGAAATAATTAGTATTTTCTTTCATTACTTTAAATGTAAATAAATAATTAATCTATTACTAAAAAATACATTACTAACCAGAGTTCTTTTTTTTCTGCCAGTTCCTCACAATCATATTAAGTGCCTCTAGTACTTACAACCTTCATCAACTGTTTAATAAGTTTTTGATTGTCAAAATTGAAGAAGTCCACAGATTTCAATCCAAAAAATTCAGAATGAGTTCAGTGTATCTTCTTGACATTTCAAAGTTTTTGCCCAGCAAAATAGTGTTTCAGATAGTGAAACAGATAGTGTGATGTTGGGAATAATTTTAGATGGGTAAAATTTCCTCATTCAAGTTTCTACAATTTGGTACAAGTCATTCTGGTTGTGTATGGTTTTATGTTGTCCTGTTGAATAACCATGCTTTTATGATTAAGAGTGCTGGACATTTTTCCTGTAAGGCAGTGCATAGATACTCTAGCTATTGACAGTAAACCTCCCCTATGATGATCTGGTTCAGTGGCAGAGCTCATAATGAATTATGCCTTACATATCCCATCAAATATTCAGCAAAACCTTATGTGGAAAATGTTCACATTTAGCCACTACTGCAGGCACAATCTGCTTAGGCAGCCATTGACATTTGCACTTAATGTGATATGAAATCCAATTTTCATCTCCCATAAGCACAGAATTCTTTTCCAAAGTTGCTTCCTCTTTTCACAGAAGATCAAAGAAGTGCAAATGTCCATATCCTGTCACAGATAAAATACCCCATTTCCAGAAATCATGTTTTTACACTACTTTAGAATTATAACACTACACACTACATTCATGGGGATTAGGGGCACAGGATCAACGTGAAAGTAGAAAATCTGCAAATATCTCTAGGCCTGTGTGGCACAGGTTCATGAAGTACCAACTTACCCAATTTTGACACATAAAGGTCCTGTAGATGCCTGTGAATAATTGAATGGGATGAATGGATGATTATAGCCAATTCCTTGACTGTTGCCTCCAGATTTCCCTCAACTGTAGCTCTCACCACATCATTATCCAGCTGAATAGGTTGTCTTTTGCATTTCATATTTGTGAAGGTTCTGTTCCACAATTAAAATTTCTAGAATCATCCTTGACACTTTCTGACATTCAGGATACCCTGTAGTGGCATGAAACATCAATACCATATATGGTATTGATGTTTCATGCCACTACAGGGTATCCTGAATGTCAGAAAGTGTCAAGGATGATTCTAGAAATTTTAATTGGGTGCTATATGTCCTTGGTTAAACTCATACAGCATAATATGCATTATGTGCTTCTCAGACACTGCTATTTCCTATAGACTTTAATGGCACAAGATAAGCACATACAGCTGTTGTTCTCTGCCTCATATTATATGAAGAATATGGCTAGCAATATGTCTTATCATGTCCTTGGTCTATTTCATTGCCTGGTCACCAGAAGGAGCAGTTCTATGGGATATGCAAAAAACAACAATATTTATGGAATGACTTGATATAATAAAATATTTTTTAAAGATATCTTTATTTTCCCGTTTGATTTAATATATACTTGTTCTTAATATTATTTTTAAATTTTGATATAATAGAAAGTAAATTTATTAGACTAAATAAATTAAAAATAAATTAAACTAAGAATAAATTTGAATTTAAAATATATTATAATTTCTAGACCACTCATATGGCTTGGAATGGCAATTTTTACTCGATTCAATGTATATTCCACTTTGGGATGTGATGAAAAAATTATCAGAAATTGGCTTTCTTTAATTGAAGCAAACTACCATGATAATCCTTATCATAATTCTACACATGCAGCTGATGTTCTACAGGCTACAGCTTATTTTCTTCAAAAACCAAGATTAAAAGTATAGTATTTATTGATTATATACAGTATTTATAAATATATAGATAATCTTTGACTTATAATGGAGTTCAGTTCAAATCCCACCTTCATAAGTAGAAGCAGTTATAAGTTGGAAGTACCAAAAATTTGTAATTGCTCACTATCAATATTTATTATTATACTCCATTTTATTGTAATAAAAATAATGTATACAAAAATATAAGAACCAGACATTAAAAAGAATGCTTTTTATCAAACTATTAATCAGGTACTCAAAAACCCTTTGTCAATTGCATTTACCAGTTGCAGAATTTATTGATGACATCACTATTGTAAGTCAAAGAAGTCATAAGTTGAGGACTACCTGTGTATATAAAATATGATCTTTAGATATTGAATTTTCTTTGGTCAGAAATATTCTTAGCTATTAAAACATATTCATTATCTTAGAAGCAAATAATATGAACTTCAAATAAAAAGAGAGTAATTCAATTAGGATAATCATGGTTATAATTCACTTCAGAAAAGAAAATTTGAACTCAGAAGATTAGTTTAAAATTGTTATTCTAATAACAAAATATGGTAAAATTTTTCTTACCTTCTATTGCTTAAAACAGAAGAGACCTTTCAAATCAGTAATTTATTTGCACTACTGTTTTATAGTTAACTTTCTTTGTATTTTCTGACCTTCTAAGGAAAGAAAAACACTGGATCCTAATCAATGATAGGGAATGGAAGATAAGGTACAGTTCTGTCAAAAACTGTTTGAATTCACTATAAATTTGCATGCTTCCTTATCAATTTTTTTTGTCTTATGTCTCTGAGTCTTTTGGTAGCTATTGATTAATGCGGTACTGTAAATTTATTTATTTTATTTATATTTTTTTATTGTTATTTGAATATTAAAGTAACTTGTAATTAGTGCACAAGTGTTTCTAGTGTTAATTACCTAAATTCATAACAAAAACCAATAAAATATAGTATTCTTAGATGATACTAAGGGATATAACAATGGAAGAATTAAAACTGCTTTTCTTAGGTATATAATTAATAATAGAATTAAGTACAGCACTATTCAGCAGTCCAAAAAATTTTGATATTAATAAAAAGTTTTTTGGACTGCTGAATAGTGCTGTAGTTAATTCTATAATTAGGGATATATCAATTATGAAATATATGATAGTCACTTAATACACTCAAAGACTTAATTCTTAAATAAATTACAATAAGTTAATACTTAAGATAATATATTTCATTTTAAAAATACTTAATTGTTTTGAATTATTTAAAATATTTTATTCATATTCAAATTATTGAAATGAGCATTTTATTTGCAGGCAATATTTGATCCATTAGATGAAGTTATTTCTTTAGTAGCTGCTATTGTTCATGATGTTGACCATCCTGGTAAAACAAGTGCTTTCCTCTGTAATTCTTCTAATAATCTTGCAATTCTATATAATGATTTGTGAGTATGAGTTTGACTTGGCATAAAAATTCTTACAACAAAAATTATTTTAAAAAATTAATTTTATTTTAAATCAAATTACTTCTAGTTAAATAAAAAATTATATTGTTTAGATCAGTATTAGAAAGTCATCATGCTGCATTCGCTTTCAAGCTTACAAACTCTGGAGAACGTGTAAATATTTTTCAACATCTTGACCGAGAAAACTATAGAGCAGTTCGTCAATCGATTATTGATATGGTTTTAGCTACTGAAATGACTAAACATTTTGAACATATTTCAAAGTTTGTAAATGTGTTTACAAAATCTGTCACACAAGAAGAAGAAACATTTGAACCTGAGGTAACTATAAATCTTATTTTTTAGTTAAAGATTAATTAAATAAACTTTTATCTGTTCCTTTTAATGATATACTATCCTAAATTATTTGCAAAAATAAGTCTAATTATGAAGAAGTAAGTAGAAATTAAAAAGATAATAAAATCATAATTAATGTTGCTTATTTAATTTTAATAAAATACTATAATTAAATTATTTTGTCTCTGTTAATGGACATTTAGATTTATCTTTTCCAATAGAAGTACAAAATACTGTCTTAGTTCATATTTGTATATCAACAGGAAATATAATATATTAGAGATTGTACATATAATATATTAGAGATTGAAAATGCAAGACTATGTATGTATATATTACTGTTATTACATATAAATAAACATAAATAAACAATTATATAATTTCTTACTATGTTTTTTGGGGTCTCCGGAACGAATTAATCAAATTTCCATTAAATCCTATGGTAAATCGATGATCGGTTAACGAACAATTCGGATAACGAACATTTTCTTGGAACGGATTATGTTCGTTAACCGATCACCCACAGTATACTGAATTGTAAGATTCAGTATCATCATATATATTAATCATGGAATTGTTATTGATTGTACATTATTCCTGATCTTATAATCATTATTTTATGAAGTTAAATATTATATACACTTGTCTATAAACAGAGATATTTTTTCCAAAAAAATTTTTTTGAAAAAAGGGGATCAGCTTATACATGAGACAATCAAAAATTGGGAAATTTTTTGGAAGATCAAATTCAAAGGCTCAGTCTTATCATATATTATTAATTGTGGCTGCTGCATCTTTGCACCAGTCACAATTTATCATATTTATTCATAACAAGATCATTATCTTACTGATTTATAACAAGAAAACACTTGAAACAATATGTGGATATGTATGACTGTATATAAATTAATATTTCTATAATACTTCTGTACATATATATGTGTATTGCATCCTATGATAGTGGCTGAATGCACCATATTTATTTCTAAAAATGCCTTTTTCTTCTCAACTATGTTATTAAAAATGTAAAAATATATGTGAATATTAATATGTAAATAAATTCAAAAATATTAAATTACTGTGCACTTCACAAATAAGATTGCAAATGTCAAGATCAGTTTCTGGTAAACATGGCTTCCTCTAATATAAGTACAGTATCATAGTTAATATTAAATGGGAATATAGCAATCTCCAATGTTTCTGATTAACAATTTGCAGATTTTCAAATATTTCTGATCATTTATAAAATATATGATGATTATTTTGGAATTAAAATTTGCATTTCCAATGATTTATATGCTAGTTGGCTTTCCACTCCTATTAGTTATAGTCAAATTCCTGCATGTTTTGATTCTGATTTTTTTTGTTTAAACTTTGTTAAATATTTTATGATAAAAAATTTTAATATTTCTTTTGATATTTTCTGCTGAACAAACACTTTAATAAAATCATATTGTAGAGAAATGCAACTGGAAATAATATGATTTCATCCTTCTCTCGATCCAGCTTTGTCTTTGCATTATACATTGTGATGTTTCAATGCTATAAATTTGACGTTTTTGTCAAAATGGCTTTATTTATTATACTAATGAATTGGATATGAGAAATTTTTAAAATTATTAAAGAAATTATTGATTTATTTCAGTGAGTGTCATTATTCTATCACTTGAAAGTTAGGGAATCAGCTTATACATGGATTTCACATTTTTGATGATTTTTAAATGCTGAAGTAGAAAGATCGGCTTATACACGAGTATATATGGTATCTCTATATGGTTGGAAAAGTTTTTGAAAATGAAATAAGTAGATTATCAGTACTCATATTATTGATATAAGCTTACAAACACTGTATTTGATACCAAATTTTCTGATATAGTTGAAACTAAATTTTGTTGTAAAATGGTATACACATGCTCTTTGACTTAAACTTAATTTGTACAAAAGTTTTTTTCATAACTCAGACACTATTATTATTTTGCCTCCAAAAATATTGAAATAACTTTATATACTATACTTTGTAATATATCTCCCAAATGGACTAATTAGAAATTTCTTATTTAATAGATTTCAGTGAAAAGTTTTGATTATAAAGCAAACTATAGTTGTTGCATCTTCAAATACTACCATAATATGCTAACTAACTGTGTAGTCTTATATTATATTGGTTGCTAGAGCATTCTGCTATCATAATGTTTAAAATTCTCAAGATTTTTTTTAAATTTTCTGAAATTTAAAAAAGAAATTTCATATTCATATATACAAATGTTCATAACTAGAATGTCTGTAACTCAAGGAGTGCCTATATACACTTAATTTGCTATAAAAATATATCTGACATGATCAGTGAAGATAAAAAAAGAATCATAATAATGATAATTTGTTATTTGTTTTTATTTCTTTAAATTGATGATTAAAAACATCACATTAATTATGGATTTTATTATGCTAATTATCAGAAAGACAGAAAAATGGACGATTTTACCAAAACTATTTCAGGACCTTGTACATAAGAAAAATTTATTAAGATATAAATTAGAGATTATAAATTATTATAAAAAAATCAAAATATAATCATTGTTTTAAATAAACCACAATGAATGACTATAATCATATATTAACAACAAACCAACAGGGGACAAACCATTCCACGAATCAACCAAACGAACCAGCCAAACCTCCCCTGGCGGACAAAGTTTAAACTACATTTATTACAACGACCATTCTCCGAATCAAAGCCCTGGCGCCACCATCCATTGAACTAACAATCAATTAATTCCTGAATTTAGCACTAAGGTAGTCCGGTAAGTTTCCACAGCAATCACCACCCAAGTCTCCCGAAATGGAACTCCACCACAGGTGCCGCAGTCCGACCAGTCAAGGCGCCAGGGCGCCAACCCAAAGATCCCGGCCCGACTCTGGCGCGGCGGCGAAACTTCACTTCGGGAAAACAAACCTGAAAACTACAGTCCAATCACCACCCACCAGATGGCGCCACCCTAGTGCCAAACTCAAAAATCAACCAATTACCAATTCAATAGATGGCGGCACCACAGCCCTGATTCAAAAAACAATCGCCACAACAAATGCAATTCAAACCCCACCGCCAGGGGAAGCCTGGCCAGTTCGCCCGGCCAATCCGCAAAATGGTCCATCCCCCGTCAGTTTGTTGTCAATATATGATTAGCCCAAATAGGAAATTCTGTAACATGAATCAGCTTAACTTAGAATGCGATCTAAAATTTTAAAAGTTTTTTAAAATTAAAGTCAAGATTTCAAAATTATTTTTAAAGTTTGACAGTTTTAAAAGCTCTTTGTTAATTGCATATCTCCACAGTAAGATGAGTTCTTCACTTACAATAATGTTGCCTATATTTTGTCTTTTATATATTTCCATTGTTTCAGTTGCAAGTATTCCTTACTTTTTTCTGCTTGTCTCAATATTTTGGCTTCATCCCATTTGACTTTTGCATTGCTATTATAAACTTTTTTGATTAGTGCTGTGGATAAGTTGCTAATATTAATATCTCTTTAGTGCTCAGCTATTTTGTTCTCTACATTTTGGTGGTGATTCCTATATAAAACTGTTGTTTCTATTCTTCTATATTACATATAAGGAATTTCATATGCCCCAGTTTTCTGTAACTTTTTATATTTGTCTTAATTAATTTTTCAATGCACTAAAAATTGTTGTGTTCCTTTTAAATGTATATTTCATCATTAGCATTTTCAAGTGCTTTTTTAATAGTACTTAAACTTCCCAATGTGTATGGGACCACTATGTAACTGCAGTCCCAGTCTTGATTTTTTCTTATATTTTTGCATATAGCAGACAATGGCACAAAGCACTGAAAACACTCCAGCTAAACAAAGCTGTCCTGAACACCCACTGCAGAAAGCGCTGCACTTTAGACTTTAATTATTTACAAGTGATTATACTTTGAAGTTTTAAATTATTTGTGAATATTAAATTTGCAAGGGGAGGTTTGGCTGGTTCGTTTGGTTGATTCGTGGAATGACTATAAACTGATGATGATGATTTTTGCTTTTATGAAGAAAAAATATCTTTGCAAATCAAAAAAGAGATGTGACACACAGTTCATTAAAGTGAAAATTTTTAAACCAAGTGTTCATAAATTGAGGAATAACCTATAATATTTAATACATCATAGGCACTTATCCTGGGTGGGCCTTGCTTCTCACAAATAGAAAAAAGTAAATTTATTAAATAAGAGAAAAAAATTAAAAATTATTGTGTGATTTGATTTTGAATGTTTAAGAATGGCATTCATAATTAAGCAAATATCACCCTATGGAATATAGTATAGTCTATTAAATAGGGGATCATTCATTCCAGATTTTCTGGGAAGTTTCAATTTTTGGTACATTGCAATGTATCAATAAATGTTCTGAATTTTGAAATCCATCCCCATTTTAAAGATGAAGTTTTGTGCAGGAATTTCAAAAAATGAAAAACTTGAATATATTTGGTAAGTTTTCAAAGTATAAGGTACAAAGTGTATCAATAAATGTTCTGAATTTTGAAATCCATTCCCATTTTAAAGATGAAGTTTTGTGCAGAAATTTCAAAAAATGAAAAACTTGAATATATTTGGTAAGTTTTCAAAGTATAAGGTACAAATTCAAAACATATATCAAATCAATATCATCATGTCAGTGGCTGTCAACAATATTTTACTGTTGAATTCTTCAATTCCAGCTCAATATGAGATGGTATTAAATTAAGAAACCTGTTAAAATTTAGGTATTAAATTAAGAAACATGTTATAATTTGATAAATATATAAACAATAAATTTGATATTTAATTAATAAAACATGTTAAAGTTACTTTTGATTGAATTTTCTTCCTGTCTCTGATTGGCATGAGTAGAAATAGTCAGCTGTGTGTGTGTAATTATAAATTTTACTAAATAGTATTATTTAATTTCAAATTTAAAAGTAATTCAGGATTTTTAGAATAATTTTCGAAAAAATTAATTTTCCTATTATTTGTTTGTTATTCAAAATATTATAAATACAGTACAATATATTAAATTACTTTTCAAAATTGTATGGAACTTCAACATGCATACAAACTAAAAACTAACAATCAGATAAAAAAAAATTGGATTCAATGAAACTTATAATTTTTATAAAGTCTAAGAAATGAATGATACTGTATTGTAAAAATTTCATTTCTAAAAACATTTTATTTTATATGTTGTTTCTAAATAAAATATAATTACTTATCAAATTAGAAATTTTTTGCATTACATTTTATTTAATAAATAAATATATTAGAATTTAGGTCCAGAATCCCCTGATTTAGCAGCTATGGCAACTCCAGAAAATATTGTGCTTGTAAAAAGAATGCTTATCAAATGTGCTGATGTGTCAAATCCAGCTCGGCCATTACATTTATGTAAAGAATGGGCTAATCGTATAGCCGAAGAATACTGCTCACAAGTAAGTTAATATAGATAATTTTAATAATTAAATTAAATAAATAACTAAATAATTAAATTAAAATAAACACTAATAGTTTTATAATAATTATTTTAAAGTTAACAGAGTAATCTTGAACTTTTTAAAAAATATAACCAGAATTACATCATTTTCATTATTAAATAAGTATAAACTTGTTTAAATCATTGAGTATCTGTGTAATTTACTAATTAAATAAAGTATTTATATTTATTTTTTGGAAAATTATCAATACAATATTATTTTTCAATTTTATATACAAAACAACCATTTTTAACATTATTTCCATAATGACTATCAATAGTTACTATGACATATAAAATTACTTTATGTATGTACATTTTATTTTTAATATGTACATTTTATGTATGTACATATTACATTATGATTATGTATGTACATTTTATTTATGATACATGTCTCTTACCTTGTATTAGACTATACACATGGATATATTATTTTTAATTTTACCATAATAATTTATGCAAATTTTTGTGGTAATAAGTATTGCATAACTTGGACTGTTTTTAATGTTAAAAAATGGCAAGTATTAATGATTTCTAATTCAAAGTGTAATCTTACCTGAATCAAAAAATACTTTTCTTCCTAAATCAGTTAAAATATTTCCATGTCAATCTTTCAGCATTCATAATTATGGACTGAATTTCCTTTTGATTTCTTGAATCTTAGAAAGATTTGTTCTCCTCTAACTATTTCTACAGATATTGTTATGTTCTGTTTGTTTTTATGGGAATAGTGCTACAAAACTCTAATCTTATTTCCATTATTTTTTGCTTCTATTGGTGCCAATTTTGAAAGTTCTGTTTGTCATTCATTGAGGCTTTTCCTTTCTTTTAGTAATGAAAATGATTCTTTTGCTTTCAGTCCAAAGTTCTATTTCATGATCAGTTAAACAGAGATTATCTATTCTTGATATGATCATTGAATTCTTCAAAAATGTTATTAATTTATATTGTGGCATTTCTATGAGTTTCACTCATCAAGCCAAACACATTACTATGAAATAGAAAAGGAATTTAATTATAGAGCTTATATATTTGCTTATTTTTCTTGATTACATAAATTACAGCATTGCTATATAGCAGTATTTCACAGCCTTTTCAGATCTTATAGATTTATGCATAATATTTGCATAACTTTGGCAGATTATTTTAATAAAGTTATCAAAATATTTTATTATTGAATACAATGTGTCATATAAATTTTTATAATTCTGTAGGAGTTCAGACAAACTTTTTTTTGCATATGGTATATCTGTCATATTACTTGTAGATGTTAAATACAAAACATACAAACAATTGAATCAGATTTCATTTACTGAAGTTATAATAATGACTATCTAGAGATCATCTTTATGAAAATAATATTTGATTAATTAAATAACTTCTCTATTTTATAATATATAATTTTAGCATTTATTTTAAATATATATTCCCTATTAATTTTGTTAATTCCTATAATAACAATGCCAGATCTTAAATGATTTTGTAAAATGATGATATACTGAATCATATGATAGAGTGACAGACTGTTTTACAGTATTCAATCTTGTCAGAACTTCTCATCTAAATAAATATTTGTAAAGTTTAAATAAGTTAATAATTTCATTTTCTCTTCAAAAACTTATTCACATTAAATTATTTGAAAAAATTAAATGATAACTCCTTTTTAAATTGTAAAAACCTAACAAAACTGACTGGGAAAACTATTGGTATTATTTTTGAATGATCTTTTAAATTGAGAGAGGGAATAGAATGTTATACTTGTCAAATATATTCATAAACTATACCTGCAAGAGAAATAACCAACAGGTCCAATGTCTTCTGGTCATAGGCCCTGTTCAAAGTAAACCAGTATAACTTTATTTGTCAATTTTCCATACCAATATGATGCTAGAGACAATATCTCCATTGTGAAATGATAAGTCTCACTAAAGCTGTAGACATTCTATTTCTGCATAGTGCTTAGTTTGTCTCTTTGCTATGATAAGTCTCATTTTGATCTGAATCCTCTCTTCGATTCAGATCAAAATAGAAGGAAAAAAAATAAAGAAAATAGATAAAATATAAATATATATAAATAAATATA
>AYEL01084364.1:0-14494 GCA_000484575.1 Olivierus martensii
TATGTTCATTAAACATTTTTTATTTATTTTCATAAGTAGAACCTGCCCTGAAAGTTTGTCGGTGGACTTTAGGAACACCCTGTATATATATATATATATATAGATGAACAACAACTGACTATATATAAATATAGTCAGTTGTTAGAATTAAAGAAACAGTTTATCTCTTCTCTTGTAAATTTTTTGGGTAAGCTTTTCCTTTGTTACATCTATTTATAATCAATGTATTTCTAAAGTCAGTGGCACGTTATCCTATGGGCAAAAAGGGCAATTGCCTGGGGCCTCCATCAACAGGAGGCCCCAAAGTCCTCAAATCAATATTCTATAAACTCATTTTTGTAGTAAAAACATCGAAAATTAAATTTCTATCCCATATCTGGGATCCTAGATTGCAGATGTGATGCAGGCATATGGCAACATATGAAATATAAACACCCTAGTGCAGGGCATACACATTGTCGTGTACAGATCAGCCCTATGCAACGATCCTATCTCATAATATATTTTCTTTGGGACCTTAGAGTGTCATTCCGCCCCCTATTCTGCTGACGAGACTGAACATGGGCTGAAGGACTTCAGCGGCGAAATAAGCACAGTATACGATATCTACTACTAATCAACAATAATCAGAGAAAATGTATAATTGAATTTTATTGTTTTTATTTCAAAATAGAAACCATCTCTGTAGAATGGGCCATTATAATTGTCAATCTTAAAATCCTATATCACATTACACATGGTTAGATTATACCGGAGACATGGAATTTCCCTTGAAGAAAAATTCAACTCTGTACATGGAGCCCCCAAATTCTGATTTGCCCGGGGCCTCATGAAGCTATAACGTGCTGCTGTCTAAAGTTAAAATATTTATAATTCAAAATTTACTTCTATTGATACTAAGCATACTGAATATGCAATACTATAACTACACATGTATTGTGCAATATATGCTATTAATTGTCTCAATAATAATTTTCATATATTTAAGTCTGAAATAAATGATTCTAGCTAATTTTCTATCATTATTTTTAATAATATAATAACATATTAAATGATAACCAGATTTATAAATCTTTTTCTACAAGATCACTTCACTATTAAAGTTTTGTATGTGTTTTATATGAATAATGGAAAATTAATTAAAAATAAAATATATATACAGTAAATATATATTTCAAAACTTTGAATATAAAATTGCACATTTATATGTTTTTATTTGATTATTTGTAAAGAACCAAAGTATATTGTAAAAGTTTTTGATATTTGGTATTTAATATGCAATTTAAATTAAAGTACAGTAGTTAATAAGGGATAGTTTCATTCAAATTTTATCAAAGATTTTTTTTCTTTATTTTTGGTTTGAAAAAATATTGCTTTTGTCTTCGGATATCTTTTGGTAATTTTAATAAAAATTAATATAAATGGAATATATATATAGATAGATGCATGATTTATAGCATATAATAGTAACATTTATGCTTCTATTTTTATTTTTATATTTAATAACAGCTGTATTTAACTATAAAAATAAGATAATGTTTATATAACTGTAATATTTCTTTAACAGTATTAATAGAATTATTTAACTTAATTAATTACTTGTAATCTCTTCACACCTATATAAAATTGAAATCTCTGTTCATAACTTGAGAATGATTAAATAAATCATTAATATATATTATTGTTCCGAGTGGATGCAGATTGCTCAAGATAGGTACATCTGGAAACAAAAGGAGGAGGCTTATGTAGTGGATGAAATAAGAAATTATGACATATAGACTAGTGGTGGATGAAATAAGAAATTATGACATATTATTGAATTTTGATATCTCTTAGGAAATCTAATTTGGTCTTATCTTAATTGAACTATTCAAAAATTTTGAAGACAAAATAGTTTTTTCATACAATTTTCATAGTAATTTGAACAATATTACTAATTTTTATCAAAATTTAAAATGATAATTGCCCCAAGAGGTTTCATGATATCTTAAATTTTCTCAAATAAAAATGTTAGATGACCATCCTTTTAAAAATCTTTTAATGCTGATTCCAAAATATATTTATTTTTGATTAGTTTGTGTTATATTTTTTTTGTTGCTGTTAGTTCATAGATTATTAAGAATGGGTAAAGGACTTAAAAAAACAATATATATTAATAAAATATTTGTTACTTCATATAAGCTATTGCTTTTCTTATTTTCAGATAATGTAATTAAAGGCACATTAGAGTTTTATTCAGTTTTCTTCCATTTTCATTGTCAATTTTGATATTTTTATAGTATAAACTATTTTCAGGAACAATCTCTGTTATTTCTATAGAAAACAGTGATCAAGTTTATTACAATAATCCAGGCGTGTCAAATCCATTTTAATTCAAGTGCCATTTAATGAGCCTGTAGGATTACTGCTGTCCACATCACATTTAAATTTTTTAAAATTACATTTTAGAGTAAGAATTCAGAAATATAGGTAGGATAATTAAAAACATTGTGTAATCAAATGAATGAATATATTGCAAAAATATATTATTATTATTACATAATTGCTTTTAATTATACATGTTTATTAATTTAATTCCTTGCTATCAATCCAATTTTCTATTAAGCATTAAAAGTCACATTTTCTGTAAAAAACAAAAGCTTTCATTAAAATTTTATAAATTCAAATATTCATAACTAGAAACATTTTTTAAATAAATTAATAACATAACAAATAAATCTTTAACAAGCCCGTTAGCACACTCTTTGAAAGACATCTATAAAAGGCATTTTATAGATGTCTTTCAAAGAGGGATTGTTTGAAATTGATTATTGTATTTGGCTGTCCAAAAAAATACAGCATGCCTTTTATAGATGTCTTTCAAAGAGGGATTGTTTGAAATTGATTATTGTATTTGGCTGTCCAAAAAAATACAGGTTCTCATTTATGACTTTTTGTTTTTTGGTAAGAAATTTTGCACAAAACGATGTAGTTCTTGCAGGAAAGCACTTAGTTGGGGCACCAATCCGAAAGTCATCTATACGTATGTCCGATAAGGCCAATAAAAAAAAATCTTGTATAACAAATTTTATTTAAATCAAACTAGTGCATCATAGTATATGACATAATAGGAAGTAATTCTTGCTTCATAGCTATCTCATAACATATTGTTCTCATTTTCATTTTAGTTAAGAATGTTGGGGGCCATAAAAAATCACTTCAAGGGCCGCATGCGGCTCACCAGTTTGACACCTGCAATAATCTAATAATCAAATAAATTATAAGAATGGGAATCATGTATATATGTGAAAATTATGCAAACAATATGCTTGATAAATATATATTTTTTATTTAAGAACATTTTAAAAGTTATATTTTCTGAAAATTGTTACAAATCATCAGCACCATTGTAGTATGACAGGCATCCAGGCAAATGCTTGGGATGCTGTTTGAGTAGTTGCACTATATCATCATGCAGATTATTTAATTTTTATGTAAAAGATGCCAAATATTTGGGTTGTCTAGGATGCAAAAATATTTCAAAACAATACTGCAGATCATAATCATATTTTTTTTCAGAACAAAATCATTTTGAAAATAAAAATATAATGTAGTCTAATTTTAATCCTTGTGAGCCATTTGATTACTCATTAATCCATTTTTCATTTGTTAAAATAAAAATTGAATGAAGAATTATTTTATTGATAATTTCTTTGTTTTGTGAAAATCTGAAACTTTTCACAAGTTTGTACAGTATTTAATTTTTCTATAAAATGTGAACTCTCTGGATAGATCAGACTATGACTCTACGGTGCAGCCTACTTCAGCAAAAACTGTGACTTGTAAAGGAAAATATGTTGAATATTAATAAATTTTTTAAATATCATATCCCAAATAAACATTATTTTTTAAATACAAAATTAAAATAATTAGTATTTGATAATACTTATTAACTTTAAAGTATAAAATTGATGAACTGTTTTAATGGAATTAATATGCTTTAGATAATCATACAGTATATAATAATCAATATTTTAAATGGAGAAATATGAATGTGTGATGCAACAATGGAGTTTATTTTGTATTCATTATTTTTTTCAATCTTTTAATAGATACCTATCAGATTGAAAATCAGTTCCCTATAAAAAGTTATCAATATAATAAATGAGGTAATTGTATACCTGCTAAAAATTAATAAAATAAATATCTATCTCATATCAGAATGAATTTTAAGTACAATGACAAACTTTTTCTAGGGCCAGACTGGGTTTGTGACATTCAATATGTCATATCCTTGCTACAAAAATGACACAACTCAAAGAACCAAGTTTTTCAATAAATAGAAAAAACTTATTTTTCAACTTGCATGAAAATTATTGTCCAATTAAATATTATTAGCAAAAACTATATTATTAGCTTCTAGCAGATGAATTATGAAGTTAAGTAAATGCACTTTGATGATTGATAGAGTAATGCTTACTTAACTTATTAATAACTCAAAAATAACCCAAAATTCACATTTTTTGAGTTGTGTCATGTTTGAAGCAAGGGTGTGATGTGTTTTCAATCCATTATCTGCCCTGCCCAAAACCAAATTCTTTAGTATATATACTATAGTATGCTCTATTTTTGTTATTTATTTCTCTAATCCATTGTGTTTAAGGATATATGTGTGTTTTCCATTTGCTATTAAAATAGCAGATGTTTAGCCTTCTTTTTCAGTAGTGTTTATCTTAACTGATATTATAATCATTATCTTAATTGCAAAATATGATCACAACTCACAGGATTTATAATGTTTAAAATTAAATAAAAACTACTATTATCTCAATATAAAGCACAACACCTAAAGGTAGAGTTAAAGATTACAGTAAGACCCCACTTAGCGCTGCTCCGTTTAAAGCTGTTTCAATATAATGCTTTTTTTTTTCAAATTCTATATTTTTATTGATTCACTTTGGCGTGGTTTTTAAAACCGTTATTCTTACATAAATCCGAAATTGCAGGAATTTGTTTCATTGATACTCCTATGCCATCTCACAATGCGTTTGATATCAGTGCAGTACAGTACATAGGAAAATCTGCTGTGTCAGAATTCATATATATGATCAGTCATCAATGTTATTTTACAGTAATAAAAATAACAATTATCCCATTTTAGTTTTAATCTGAATGCTGTCACTTTAAATTATAGTTCCTTAAGTTAGAATATTTTTCTTTCATCAATATTTTTGCATTGTTTATATTAATACTGAATCTGATTACTGCTTTTTGTTCTTAAAACTTTTTATTTTCTAAATTGCGAATTTTTTCACGAATGATTTATGAATACAAATCGATATTACAATAAAGTTTACTGCAGTCTGATTACTGCTTTTTGTTCTTAAAACTTTTTATTTTCTAATTTTAAAATTTACTGCATTTTGTTCTTAAAACTTTTTATTTTCTAATTTTAAGAATTCATGAATGATTTATTATGAATCAAAATATTAACAATAAAAAATGTCTATAATTAATGTAATACAATAGTAATACGATATTTAGCAATAAAAAATGTCTATAATTAATGTAATACAATAGTAATAATAAATAAAATATGTCTATAATTAATGTAATACAATAATAATAATACATGTTCAATAATAAAATGTCTATAATTAATGTAATACAATAGTAATAATACATGTTACAATGTCTATAATTAATGTAATACAATAGTAATAATACATGTTACAAAATAGATATTAGCAATAAAAAATGTCAATAATTAATGTAATACAATAGTAATAATACATGTTACAAAATAAAATTAAAAAGAACCTACATATATATTTTTTATTCACTGTCCTGTTTCACCTATCCTCATTATTTACCGTATTAAAATGACCTCATTTAATGCTGTTTCATTTAGCACTTTGTTTCCTTAAACACATCCCCCACGTTAAACAGGATCTTACTGTACTTGTTAATAGTTGCAGAACCACAAAAACAATGCTGTGATTTTCAAAGGAATGTGTAATGCAACAATGGATGATTTATTAAATTGTGAATTACAAGTTGTGCAAACAGTGCTTCTAACTTTTGAGAATTTTACAGCATATTCATTTGATATCAAAAACAGCTTGCTTTCAGCCTCTATTTTTTATTTTAAAAGCCATCATATTGACGTGAAATTTTCTTTCATACATTTTGAAGAAAATTGGAATATTAGATGTCCTAGGAAATGCTTTGATAGATATTACTATACTAACTTTATTACTTTATTAACTTTATTAACTTATTTAATAACTTTAATAACTATTTAATAACTTTATTACTATACTAACTTTACTATACTTCGATGATAATGTTAACTATCATTATAATAGTGTCATAACTATTGTTGCAATACTGCTATGTAAAAAACTGTACTGCATTATATATTAAATTATAAGATCATTTTGAAACTCTTTATGCAAACTAGATTTGCATAAGTTAGAGATCTATTGTATTATAAATCAATGACGGCATTCATATATGAATGAATTCAATAATAAATCCTATATTATGAAACTGAAATTTCCTTCAAATCCCATTGAAAAAGAATTCTGGATATGGCTAAATTCTGAATATTTTTTTTCTTTGACTAAATGCAAATTTGTTGAATATCAGTTTTGTTAAAATATAATTCTAGTATTAAAATTGATCTGTTATTATCTTCACTGGTTTTTAAGACTTATTAAAAGATTATGTAAAAATACAAGCAAATAAAATTTTTCCTATATCATTAACATATTATTAGATCAAATATTTCATAATTTTTTTGTTTCTTTGAAAATATTTCACAAATTTTCATTGTAATAAAAATTTTAGTAACTACTTATGACTCTTATTTAATTTCACTAATTTATATATATATAAACTTAAGTATTCATCATTAGTCTGAACTTGTTTTAAACTAAAAGATTGTAAAATTAACTTTTTATTGATGTTAATATATTTATTGAAATAATAATAAATAAACAGTCATACCTATTATAGATATTAAAAAGTTATTAAATTTATTTGATATTTCTGTAAATTTTTTTGTAAACAATCATTTAATTGGTTTTCACTTAAATACAATATTCTATTTATTTATTGCTAAAATGCTTTTAATTTTAATGAATAATTTATTCATAGATGTGAATTATCTAAATACAAGTTTAAAAATATTTACTTTTTACTCATAATCCATATTTGAGATAGTTATCATCAATCAAATTCTAGATCAGGGGTGGGCACCTTTCTTTTGTAGGGGGCCATATAGAAAAATTTACAGTGGGCCAAGGGCCAAAACAAAAACAATTGATAATAATAGTATTTTATTTAAAAAAGAGAAGGTACAGATATGTAAGTATACATAGCATTGTGTGGGTATGTAAGTATACATAGCGTTGGTATTAGATATAATAAAATAATGTGGCCTTGGGCCGGAGGTTGCATAGCGTTGATATTAGATATAATAAAATAATGTGGCCTGTGGGCCGGAGGTTGCCCACCCTTATTCTAGATGATTAAATTTCATTATTGCTTAAATATCTTTTAGAAATAATAGTTGCAGACTTGTAGTTTACATTTTCTTGAATTGAATATTTTATGCATAAGAATAAATAAATAAAAACCTTGATTATAATTTACATTTTTAACTGATTTTTATATAAATTTTTGTACAAGATAAATAATAAAAACAAATAAATACTTTATATATTCAATATTTTATATATCCATGTTATTAAATGAAACTTCTGCTGCCAATAATATTAATGAAGCTTACAATTAATAATTATTTGATTTTATGATGGTGATAACAGTAAGAATAAGTTCATAAATAATATTAATTTTTAGTTTAATAATGGAAAAACTTTTCTGAGAGTGGACCATATCAATTAAACTTGAAAGAAGAAAGAACCAGAAGAAATACAATTTTAATTTTATTAATTTATTTTACTAGGTTTATTGTTTTTTTTCATATTCAGAAAAGTTATTTGTTTATTTATTTTATTATGCATTTTAAAAATAAAATAAAATAATGAACTGAAATTATATTTTTAATTTCAATTCAAAAATTATTTACATAAAAGTTTTAGTTAATCTAATAAAATGTTTTTATGTCACATTGGTCCATGTGATCAAACTTTCCCAATCACTGATTTATTTATTAAAAATATATTGAATCATGTAGACCAGTGTTTCCTAAACTTTTTCTATGTTGGAACACTTCACAAATCCTGAAATTTTTACGGAACACCTTGGTTATTTTATACTGTAGGTAGTTAATAAATTAACTTAGGCAAGTAAGTATAAGAGTTAAGAATATTTATCATCAAATTATAATTGAAACACATGAAAATAGTAAATAAACTAGCGACTCCAGTTTCAACTTGGCATAGCATTTAAAATCATGTGGCTTATATTAATTTCATAATTTTGTGCGGAACACTAGTGTTCCACAGAACATAGTTTGGAAAACGCTGATGTAGACTATCACTTGAATTCAAAAATTCTGCTCGTCATCATCACATCCATATCTTTATGAGAGATGGACAGGATTGAAAAAGAATATCTTCACATAGCATTGATCAAATGATACCATATATCTCGCCAGTCATATTTTTTTTCTTACAAATATTCCT
This sequence comes from Olivierus martensii, assembly GCA_000484575.1. Lineage (NCBI taxonomy): Eukaryota > Metazoa > Arthropoda > Arachnida > Scorpiones > Buthidae > Olivierus > Olivierus martensii. Next base: position 8,634 of record AYEL01084364.1, read on the forward strand.
CCTTTTCATATTCTCAATCCCATATATCCTTAGATGATGATTTACTTGCTCTTTTCATTATTTCCTCAGTCTACTCATCTACATTTCTATAAGACATGCACTTCATCAATCATTCTTCAATATTTACTCTATATGGTCAAATCTTCACAAAGTTGATTTACATACTTCATCAATCACATTCCTTTTGTAATTCAATATTTGAAATACACTTATATTTGATCAGTCCAACTAAACTCCTTAGGTATCAATGCATTCAAATATCTATATTTTTCATACTATATTCAATTACTTCAAAACATTGATATCAGAATCAATATGCTTTTATACATAACTATCCTAGCTGTCTATTGTAGATTCTCATTCCTAGAATATTTTACAAATGCATCTACTATTTTCAGTCCAGACTTATTCACTCGACAACCTCACCATCAATACAGCTCTCTCTTAAACATACTCATATCAGTTTAATCTCATATCTTGTAAACTCATCATCTCTTTCAAACACAAGCTTTTTATCTTTCCTGCATTTAATCTCTTCACAAATTTTAAATTAAAAACAGCACATTTAGCAGTGAATTATCAAAACACGAACTTTAAGCTGCATTTAATCTCTTCACAAATTTTAAATTAAAAAAAGCACATTTAGCAGTGAATTATCAAAACACGAACTTTAATTAAATCAAAAACGTTTTCAGGGAAAATCTGCTGTGTCAGAATTCATATATATGATCAGTCATCAATGTTATTTTACAGTAATAAAAATAACAATTATCCCATTTTAGTTTTAATCTGAATGCTGTCACTTTAAATTATAGTTCCTTAAGTTAGAATATTTTTCTTTCATCAATATTTTTGCATTGTTTATATTAATACTGAATCTGATTACTGCTTTTTGTTCTTAAAACTTTTTATTTTCTAATTTTAAGAATTTTTCATGAATGATTTATGAATACAAATCAATATTAACAATAAAAAATGTCTATAATTAATGTAATACAATAGTAATAATACATGTTACAAAATAAAATTAAAAAAATCCTACATATATATTTTTTATTCACTGTCCTGTTTCACCTATCCTCATTATTTACGTATTAAAATGACCTCATTTAATGCTGTTTCATTTAGCACTTTGTTTCCTTGAAACACATCCCCCACGTTAAACAGGATCTTACTGTACTTGTTAATAGTTGCAGAACCACAAAAACAATGCTGTGATTTTCAAAGGAATGTGTAATGCAACAATGGATGATTTATTAAATTGTGAATTACAAGTTGTGCAAACAGTGCTTCTAACTTTTGAGAATTTTACAGCATATTCATTTGATATCAAAAACAGCTTGCTTTCAGCCTCTATTTTTTATTTTAAAAGCCATCATATTGACGTGAAATTTTCTTTCATACATTTTGAAGAAAATTGGAATATTAGATGTCCTAGGAAATGCTTTGATAGATATTACTATACTAACTTTATTACTTTATTAACTTTATTAACTTATTTAATAACTTTAATAACTATTTAATAACTTTATTACTATACTAACTTTACTATACTTCGATGATAATGTTAACTATCATTATAATAGTGTCATAACTATTGTTGCAATACTGCTATGTAAAAAACTGTACTGCATTATATATTAAATTATAAGATCATTTTGAAACTCTTTATGCAAACTAGATTTGCATAAGTTAGAGATCTATTGTATTATAAATCAATGACGGCATTCATATATGAATGAATTCAATAATAAATCCTATATTATGAAACTGAAATTTCCTTCAAATCCCATTGAAAAAGAATTCTGGATATGGCTAAATTCTGAATATTTTTTTTCTTTGACTAAATGCAAATTTGTTGAATATCAGTTTTGTTAAAATATAATTCTAGTATTAAAATTGATCTGTTATTATCTTCACTGGTTTTTAAGACTTATTAAAAGATTATGTAAAAATACAAGCAAATAAAATTTTTCCTATATCATTAACATATTATTAGATCAAATATTTCATAATTTTTTTGTTTCTTTGAAAATATTTCACAAATTTTCATTGTAATAAAAATTTTAGTAACTACTTATGACTCTTATTTAATTTCACTAATTTATATATATATAAACTTAAGTATTCATCATTAGTCTGAACTTGTTTTAAACTAAAAGATTGTAAAATTAACTTTTTATTGATGTTAATATATTTATTGAAATAATAATAAATAAACAGTCATACCTATTATAGATATTAAAAAGTTATTAAATTTATTTGATATTTCTGTAAATTTTTTTGTAAACAATCATTTAATTGGTTTTCACTTAAATACAATATTCTATTTATTTATTGCTAAAATGCTTTTAATTTTAATGAATAATTTATTCATAGATGTGAATTATCTAAATACAAGTTTAAAAATATTTACTTTTTACTCATAATCCATATTTGAGATAGTTATCATCAATCAAATTCTAGATCAGGGGTGGGCACCTTTCTTTTGTAGGGGGCCATATAGAAAAATTTACAGTGGGCCAAGGGCCAAAACAAAAACAATTGATAATAATAGTATTTTATTTAAAAAAGAGAAGGTACAGATATGTAAGTATACATAGCATTGGTATTAGATATAATAAAATAATGTGGCCCGTGGGCCGGAGGTTGCCCACCCTTATTCTAGATGATTAAATTTCATTATTGCTTAAATATCTTTTAGAAATAATAGTTGCAGACTTGTAGTTTACATTTTCTTGAATTGAATATTTTATGCATAAGAATAAATAAATAAAAACCTTGATTATAATTTACATTTTTAACTGATTTTTATATAAATTTTTGTACAAGATAAATAATAAAAACAAATAAATACTTTATATATTCAATATTTTATATATCCATGTTATTAAATGAAACTTCTGCTGCCAATAATATTAATGAAGCTTACAATTAATAATTATTTGATTTTATGATGGTGATAACAGTAAGAATAAGTTCATAAATAATATTAATTTTTAGTTTAATAATGGAAAAACTTTTCTGAGAGTGGACCATATCAATTAAACTTGAAAGAAGAAAGAACCAGAAGAAATACAATTTTAATTTTATTAATTTATTTTACTAGGTTTATTGTTTTTTTTCATATTCAGAAAAGTTATTTGTTTATTTATTTTATTATGCATTTTAAAAATAAAATAAAATAATGAACTGAAATTATATTTTTAATTTCAATTCAAAAATTATTTACATAAAAGTTTTAGTTAATCTAATAAAATGTTTTTATGTCACATTGGTCCATGTGATCAAACTTTCCCAATCACTGATTTATTTATTAAAAATATATTGAATCATGTAGACCAGTGTTTCCTAAACTTTTTCTATGTTGGAACACTTCACAAATCCTGAAATTTTTACGGAACACCTTGGTTATTTTATAGTATAGGTAGATATTAATAATAACTTAGGCAAGTAAGTATAAGAGTTAAGAATATTTATCATCAAATTATAATTGAAACACATGAAAATAGTAAATAAACTAGCGACTCCAGTTTCAACTTGGCATAGCATTTAAAATCATGTGGCTTATATTAATTTCATAATTTTGTGCGGAACACTAGTGTTCCACAGAACATAGTTTGGAAAACGCTGATGTAGACTATCACTTGAATTCAAAAATTCTGCTCGTCATCATCACATCCATATCTTTATGAGAGATGGACAGGATTGAAAAAGAATATCTTCACATAGCATTGATCAAATGATACCATATATCTCGCCAGTCATATTTTTTTTCTTACAAATATTCCTCCTTTTCATATTCTCAATCCCATATATCCTTAGATGATGATTTACTTGCTCTTTTCATTATTTCCTCAGTCTACTCATCTACATTTCTATAAGACATGCACTTCATCAATCATTCTTCAATATTTACTCTATATGGTCAAATCTTCACAAAGTTGATTTACATACTTCATCAATCACATTCCTTTTGTAATTCAATATTTGAAATACACTTATATTTGATCAGTCCAACTAAACTCCTTAGGTATCAATGCATTCAAATATCTATATTTTTCATACTATATTCAATTACTTCAAAACATTGATATCAGAATCAATATGCTTTTATACATAACTATCCTAGCTGTCTATTGTAGATTCTCATTCCTAGAATATTTTCCAAATGCATCTACTATTTTCAGTCCAGACTTATTCACTCGACAACCTCACCATCAATACAGCTCTCTCTTAAACATACTCATATCAGTTTAATCTCATATCTTGTAAACTCATCATCTCTTTCAAACACAAGCTTTTTATCTTTGCTGCATTTAATCTCTTCACAAATTTTAAATTAAAAAAAGCACATTTAGCAGTGAATTATCAAAACACGAACTTTAATTAAATCAAAAACGTTTTCAGTATTCTAGATACCATCATCAGTTGAAAGAACGAATAACAGAAAGGAAACGTTCTCAGTAATCTAGATATCATCATCAGTTGAAAGAACGAATAACAAAAAGCTTTCAGTTATTCATTCTTTCAACTGATGATGGTATCTAGAATACTGAAAATGTTTTTGATTTAATTAAAGTTCGTGTTTTGATAATTCACTGATAAATGTGCTGTTTTTAATTTAAAATTTGTGATTAGAAGATAAGCAGTTTTTTAATAATTTTCGATTTTTTATTTAATTTCTTCTGCTACTTTTAACATGTCACATTCAACTGTGCAACAAATATCCTCTTGTCACTCTCAGAGAGTACAGAGATATAGGTATACAGTATAGCATATACTTTTGTCAAATTCAATTCCTTCATAGTAGCTTTCCTCATATATGCATCCATGCACATATTAAATAGCCATATGATATGCTATACTCTTCCTTGACTGCAAATCATTATAAATTATCTTTATTCAAACTCACATAGCTATCAAATCCCTCTCACAGCTCCATCTTTCATTCTCACATATTCCTATTTAGTCATATTCTTTTAAAGATCCACAAATGGATAAAATATACTCTTCCTTACAAGGCAATACTTCTTCACAATCATTTACATTTCATTTACATTGAAAAATATCTGGTTATATATCTTATTTCACTTTTGAAGTCACACTCCACATTCCATATAAACTAGTCAGCCACTGTGTTCATTCTCTCAATCATAAGATTATCAGACATCTTCCCAATACATCTCTATAATTTTTACATTTGCATATCTCACCATTTCCTTGAAGATGGAAACTAATCACAGCCATAGTCCAATTACTTGGAACCATATCATTTATCCAACACAGCTTGCAGGTGCCATATCCATTCTACAATAGATTTCTCTTAAAGAACAAGTTTTATTTATATCTTAATCCTTTTATATAAAAATAATAATTTTTATGCAACAGAAAATAAATAATTTTTGTGAATCTATTAATTTGAATGTAGTCTTCTATAACATTGCAATTGATATTTTTTATCCATCTTTTCTAATTATTTCAAGAGTAAAAATAAAACTACATTACAGAAAATGATATTCTGTGAAATACAGTATATTTTATTATTATTATTATCAATGTGGGCATGGAATATTTCCGGGTCAAAGTGCTATGTCGGACACGAGTCAAGACATACCTACTTGTGATGTTTAATTGTGAGTTAACTGTCTGTGTCAGTGTTGAGAAACTTTCTTACTATGTTGCATGTATTGAGTAGAGATGCTTTTTGTAGTGTTATGTATGTCTTTGGATGTAGATCTAGTGTTTTGAGGCTTTTGTGTAATGTATGAGGGATTACTCCTGTGGAGGAGAGAATGATGGGTACTATAACTACCTTTTGCATTCCCCAGAGACGCTTAATTTCTTGAGAGAGTTCTGTG
>AYEL01084365.1:0-91094 GCA_000484575.1 Olivierus martensii
CAGCATGCATTTAAAGCAAACCTGATTTGCAAATTCCGAGTGGAGCTACTAGCGCCACACTTATGCGCAAAGCACGAAATTTGAATCGATGTCATCTTTCAGATGTATAAACACGCCTACCAAATTTTGTTTATCTAACACAAGTCTTTCTTGGTGTTGGGATTTTTTTTTCCGTCAGTGTATAATAAAATAAAATAAACAAGCTAAATAAAATAATGCAAAAAACAAAATAACAATTAATAAAATAAAATATATATACATAGATAAAGGCTATAATAATAATCAATATAACCTTAAATATTAATTAATTCTAATATCTCCACCTCCGATACAAACTTAAGCTTATTGTTGATCTTTACAAGAAATTTAAGAGTCACTCATCAGCTTCACTTCAATACGAAACAGCTCACTGTGTCAGTTGATGCACACATTTTTATACAACTGACTTACAGTCCCAAGCTTGTCCCATTTACATAATATTGTGCAACAAACAATATTATGTAAATTGTCCCATTTACATAATATTGTGCAATAATTAGTTTACAGTTCAAATCAATTCATGTCATCCTCTTTACAAATTAATTATGTACTGAATAAACATTGATGAGAGATCATTCTTATATTCTCACATCGGATCAGGGGTAAATTATTTAGCTTAGATGACGTAAAGAGCCAAGAGAGTTTGTTTGGAAATTGGATTTCCAGTCCGTTACTTGTAATTTCTAAAATGGAGAACACGAAAAGTGAGTTAAATTTTAAACTAAAATATAATACGCTAAATAATAATAATAATAATAATAAACATCATAAAATAATAATAGGATAAGTCAGACTTAATTTCTTCACAACACTTCCAAACCCTTCCAACATTTCCAATACTTTCAATCAATAGTAGATTTTTTTCTAGTCTCACAAAATTTAGCAGTATAACTTTTAATGAATTTTTAAATAATGTATGCCTTCTTTTCTCTATTTATATGGAAAAAATCCCATGGTAGGAGCAGAATTCACTCACCATCTTACTTCTATGTTATAAGAATGACTGAACAGTGCTTTCTTTTTTTCAGCTAATAATCTGTTACATTTTTTGTGGAATTTTTCTAGATATCCTTTTTCTATAGCCCTTCTAAATATTAAACCAGGGATATATTCAGTCAAATTTTAATTTAAAATATAATTTTTTAAAGAATTTAATTTAAATCTGAATATTTGTATGCCAATATCAAACTAAATACATGTCTACTTTGTGATGAATGTTTTGAATTGACTTTTTTCATTGAAATTATATGCTCTTATATTATGTTTTTTTTACTTTGATGAAACATTCAATAGCATATTATAACATAGGTTTCTGTTTTTATTCATAGTGAATTATTAAGATTATTTTGTCTTGAAGAATATGAAATATTGCTGAATAGTTGTAAATATTAACTTTATTGGAGATATTTTTTCTTTCCTACTGACACTTTTTAACTAAACATTACTAAGTGGCAGGGCCATTTCTTGATCCACTGTGGACCTCTTATACTCTGATTGGATTGGCCAGTATATAGAGATTGGGTATCAGTGGATGGGGTTTGTCTTTTAAAACAAATGATATCAGAACTTGACTTAATTTCAGATTTAAAAATAGAAATTTAATATGCTTCCAAATAATCATCTGATCTCTTTATTAAGCAATTTTTGTAAGGAAATTGTCTTTTTAAGTTGTGCTATGGAAATTGTTGATATTAAAGAAATTTTGTCATTTTTTATATAAAATTAGATGGTACTGTGTTTTAATACATTTGGGTGAAAAATGGATAATATTTTTGGATATAAGAACACATTATAATTTTTTAATTAAATTTATGGTGAATTTGTCCTCAATTTACATATATTTTTCAAGAATGCTTCATGTTCATAAATTGAGATAAGAATATAAATAAATTAAGAAAATATATATAATTTAATATTTATTTAATGCAAATTTAAATTAGAGTTGAAGAATATTAATTTATTAAAACTATTCACTCTGTCATGAAGTAAATATTGTTTGGTGTAATAAAGTTTTGTTTTAAGAATGTTTATATTTTAATAAATAGGACATCAATAAGACATTCTAATTACTGCTTTCAGCAGGTAGTTATTTTGTAACTTAAACTATATTTAAAATATTAATACTTGAAGCTTCAGATTTCTTTTATGAGTAGTAGTAGCTTATTCCACTGTAAATGTAGTTGTTACTATAAAATATTTCAAATTATGTAAAAATAGTTTGTTATTTAACAACAGCTATATATATTTTTTTTAGAACATTATAAAGTATTTAAAATGAGCAAACAAATATAGCAATAAAAAACTATTTGGTCTATATATGATTGATTTATGGAGATAACTATTTTTTCAAATATATTTAAATGTAACTTCTATCTTAGACTATATAAAAAATTTGAGAATGAGTTATATAATAGAAAATATGGTTATATATACCAACTTCAAATTCCAGAAGAAAATTTAAAATTTTAATTATAACTGATAATAGGTTAATATACATTAAACCATATCCAATTAATGAATTTTAAATTAACCTATTAAAAAAATGATAAGTTATGATTTGATAAACTAGTGAAAAGAGTTATTATAATAATTTTTTTATTTCCAGGTAATTTATCATTTATAACATCTCATAATAATCGAGAAACATTTCCAGTTCCTTTGTTGACATGCAGAAGGTATTATGTAAATACATGGTTAATGGATATTCCCTATATGCCTCATAAATGTGATGGTTAGTATTTTCTTCTGATATTTTCAAAAATAATAATTATTTGATGATGATAAATTAAATTTTTAGATCCACCAAAATATGACAAGACTACTTGCAAACTTGATCAAGAAATAATTTCACTTCACGAATTGTCAAAAGAATGGAAAACTGCAATCCGTCCATATCCACCACTATTAGTCTCAGTGATTCAACGGGGAAAATTACATCATTATGGCAAAAATTCAAAGAATAATGCATTTCCATTTCAGGTATTTTTATTGAATTTTATAAAAACTATGTCAAACTATACAACTAATTGATTGATAAAGTACACTTATTCTATAGAATGTGAGAAATCCATGTTTTTATTAGTTTTCATATAATGAATTTCTTGATGTAAAAGAATTTTTTCTTAGCAGATAGAAATCTTATTATATTCTAAATTAACAAATTACTGTATAAACCAGTGAAGCAAATTCAAAAATTCTTGTGTACCAAAATTAGAAAAACCAAGAAACATTTATATCATAGTGTGCCATGATATTTGTGTTAATGCAATTTTTGTGTATACTAATTAGATTAAAAATTAGAGTAAAATACATGTATTCAGGTATAATTTCATGTATTTGTAGGTATAATTTTTATTTATATTTTCTACAGCATATAAACTAAATTAAAAATACTTAAGTTTAAAATAAATAAGAACAAAATAAAATAAAAAAAAATTGCTTATAAAATATGCCATGTACCAATTTTGGCACATTTGCCATTGATTTGTTATCACTGGTATAGAGATTTATCATTAAATAAAAATGCAAGTAAAAGTATTAAAAATTTTTCAGTAAATTTATTGAATTAATGTGTAGATCAAAAAAATAATATATTTTTTATTATAAAAGACAATATCTGTACATATATCTGTCTGTTGCAACTATAATTCTTTAATAAATAAAGAAAAGATTTTTGAAAATTGGCAATATTTCACAGGCCATATGAATTGAAATGCCAAATATAGTTGTAATTGGATTAGAGTTGATTTGATTCACTTTTGGAAATTATAATAATTCCAAAATATATAATAAAATTTAAAATAATGTTGTTAGATTCTGCAACCACCAAGAAATACTTTCCAATCTTAATAGAGATCCCTGCATAAAATTCAAATAATTCTCTACTGTATTTCACTAGAACTATCAAAAAATTTATTTTTAAATTTTAAATACATTTAATTAAAAAAATATAACAAATTAAAAATTTAAGCTTTCAACTTTGTTTAAAAATGGATCCACACATGTACTAGGTTAGTGACTTAAATTTTCACATAAGGTAGCTCACTATTTTGATTTTTTCAATATTTGTTTACCAGTTCAGTATAAAGTTCAGTTCATTATAAAGTTTTAATTTTAGTTTTATTCATATTTTATGTTTTTTATAATTTAATTAGGTATTGTTAGCTTTATTTACTATTGAAAAATAAATAAAATATTTTTAATTCATAATGTTAAACCAAGCATAAGTAGGACTTTGTAAAATTAAATTGAAAAACTTGTCTAAAATAGATGTTTTTATGATTGCTGTTTTCTTTATTAATAGTAATTATTTTAATGCTAATAAGTTTTATGGTATCTGTCCATCCATTTTTTAAATCTGCAATTGAAGAATACTTGTTTTCAGAAGTGAATAAGCTGTTATTATTACAGATGATTAATATTAGGCTTGGTTAATCCTAACATATTTAATGGGAAGAGATAACATTTATTTAGTGCAGTGTCTGCCAAACTGTGTGTCGTGGCACAGTAGTGTGCCGGGAAAGATTTTAAAATATTTAATTTAGTGCGTTTCTTGGTCATAAAATTCAGTCCATCTACGAATCTACATGATAATAAAAAGTGCAAAATAGCAGAATATAATCCTGACATTAACAGAAAAAGAAAATTTAACAGACTTTAGAAAGACCCTGTGTACAAAGCTTCACATTCTGTGTTAGAATATTCTATGATTAACTGTTTAAACTGCTTAAACTTAGATACTTAATCACAACCACACTAAATCTGATTTCTGCAGTAAAGAAATCATTTTATTAACATAAACTTTTGCTAACATTTTCGGTTCATAACCATCCTCAGGCTTATTCTAAACATAACGGAATCGAACCAGAAGGATTGCATGCGCTGCTATGGTAACTCTTAATTCTTAGAACACAGTTGTTTACAGATTTTTGATTTGAATTAACGTCCAACAAATTAAAAAAAAATTAAAAAACTAATATATAATACAACTTTATAAACTATAACGAAATAAAATAATATAAAAATAAAATACTGACAAACAATCAAAATAAAGTGAAAATTAAAGCCGAACTACAACAGGTATATAAAAATATCAGTTCGTTAAAATAGTTCATATCACATTATTTCGTTCCTGTTTAGGTCATGTTTATAACCATTCATTGATTAGGTTGTTCTTTATTTAAGGCGTACTTCCAGGCTTCTGATGGTTCCCATGCCAGTCTGTCGTTTATTAAATTTCTTTGTTCCTTCTTCTAAAGATTTTGAGGGACTCGGTAATCACTGGTTGTGTATGAGGTGGGATCCGTTTAATTACCGTTGCTTTGTCCCATAAGATATCAATGTTCCTACTGTATGCTTCCTGGGCAAGAGAGGTGGATACTTTGGCTTGTTTAATGTCCTTCTTATGTTCATCCAGCCTCTTCACCAGCGTTCTAATGGTTACTCCCACAAAGGCGGACTCCTGACTCCACTGTGTGTGTCTGATGGGAATTCTGTATACCCGTTTACGTTCAAACTCCTTAAGTGGATCTTTTTCATTTCGGAGTGTATTAAATACAGTAGGAGCCCTTTCTGGAGCTATTTGTTTGTTCTTGTTTTTTGCCACTTTTCTTATAACCCCTAAGTTTTTTAGGTGGTAAGGCACCGGTATAAAATTCTCTTGATTGCTTTTGTAATACTCCATCCTACTGGTGTTACTGGACATCTTCCTTTTCACTTGTTTCATGATACGTAATAAAAATGTTTTTGAGTATCCGTGTTGTAGTCCTATGGTTTGTATGTAATTTAGCTCCATTCTTAAGTCTTCACCTTCACTGCAATACGTTAGGGCACTTCTGTATAGACTCCGAAAGGCCGCTTTCTTGTAACTAACTGGATCATTCGACCAATTTGGGATCAGAAAACCAACTTACCAATCTATCCTGATCCCGAATTGGTCAAACAATCCAGTTAGTTACAAGAAAGCGGCCTTGATAACTCATGTCTTGTATTCAACTGCAGCTAAAGCTGCAGTTGAATACAAGACATGAGTTTGACTATGACATTATTGAGTTATTGACTATATACACTATTAAGTAATTCTGTTATCTCAACATTTTAATGTATAGCTGAATAAGAAACTTCAAAATTTTTAATATGCAACATTCAGTCACTTTTCAAACATTTTTTTTTTTGCTAATTTTTTTTTTAAATTTAATATCTTTATTAATTTTTTCTTTTTCTTATCTCATTTTCATTAATCTGTAATAATATTTGCATATATTCTGCTAAGGGAACATCCATAAACTGTCATGCTGTTAGAGGAGAGAGAGTGTAATAGATTTGTTTTAATAAATGATATAAGGAAGGGAGAGAGTCATGCAAATTGTGATATCATGCTGTAAAAATGTATTACATTTCTGATTAAAAAAATTTTTAATAAAATATAAAATGTTTATGCTTAATTGTTCAAAAAGTAAAGGCTATAATGCAACTTATTTAGAGATACTTTTGTTATATTATGCAAAACAACACAGTATTTAATAGCTAATTATAAGATATATTCAGTTGTTTGAAAGATTATTTGAAAGAATATGTATTCTTTAATTGATAATACTTTGTTACATAATATGTAACAAAGTATTATCAATTAGAGAATACATAGTTTACATAATATGTAACAATATACAAAAATAAAAATAACAAAGAAACTGCTACAGTTTTTCAGTTTTCTACTATTTACATATTTTTTATTTTTCCATACAAAAGTTTTTATTCCAATTTTATGTAAAAGGAGAGGATCTTCAAATTTGTGGCATCACAGTCAGGGGAGGCAAGTTTGATGTGATGAAAAATGATGGAGAGAAAGGAAATCAAAAAGTGTTTGAAATAACATGATATAGCTTATGGATGATCTCTAAACAACAGCTTATGTATTTTTGAAAACTAAAATTATATATAAATTATGACTCACTTTCAAAGTTAGTTTTAATATTTTATCTGAATATCATTTTCACTTTCAAACATTTGATCTGTTTTTAATGTCTGGATGCATGCAGATAATGTCTATGTATAATATAATTTCAGAAAAAAAGAATATCAAAATATAAAAAAATATGTAATTATATTGATAGCTTTTTATATATTATAACATTTTAAAACAAAAATATTTTTACAATAACAAAAAACTGTAAAAAAATAAATTATTAATTTTTTTTCAGGGTTATTTAGAAGTTGCAGATGAAACAGGGATTGTCTCAGTTGTTTTATGGGATTATATTAATATTAATTTATTTTCACAGTATGTTGAATTAATTTAATTTTAATAATATAAATTTAATGAAAATAGAATAATAATTTTAATTGATGATGCGATATTAATTGAATATAGGAAATACATATTAAAATTCTAAGATGATTAGAATTTTAATATGTATATGTAATATATATATGAAAATTGATATTTTTTATTCCAACAACATTGAGACAATGTAAATTAAGGACTACTGTAAATGTTTGAGTAATCTGTCTTGATTATTTTTTTAATAGCATCTACACAGATGAACTAATGTCTGGATGCTTATGTCTGTTATAACTTCAAGAAAAAGAAATGTCAAGAAAATTCTGGTTTTTTAAGTTCTTAGAGAATTGGGCCACTCTCCAATCCTTCTCCTCGGTTCCGACCCCTCGCCCCCTCTGTAGATTGATCCTTGGGTGCTGTTTTAATGGATATTTCTATTTTAAACTCTGTTTGGATCGATCACCCATTCTAAAAAAAAAGTAGACTGCATCGAGCACAGACTTCATAGTGGTTTCAAAGTAACTTAAATTTATTTTAGTAAATAAACACAAAGAAAAGAACTTACAATGAAATAATGTAACAAATTCCCATTAAGTGCTATGTTGTACATACAATAAACTTCCACAAACAGTTCACAAACAATTGTTGACAATCACAAAACAGTTCCAACTGTACCCGACAATTATCCAAGAACACCACAGGTGAAGACAGTCAAGTTAGGACTTGAACACAAATGCCATCCAGTAGCCATTACTTAAAGTGGATTGTGAATTTTGCATAGTGAAATTTGCATAGTTGTATTTTCTTCATAAAAATAAATATTCCAATTTAACATTTGGGTCATTTTTCTTTTCAATATCACACAAACAATAATTAATAAATAACTTTAAACATTGTAATTATTATTTACTTAAACTTATGATAAGTCCGAGAGTATTTCCTCACTTTCTCTTTCGTCTTTCTCACATCTTCCACCTCCCTCCCCTGGCACAGGTGTGATTATTGCTTTTTTTTTTTCTATATTTTCTTTAGATTTATTATAATTACACAATTTTAAAATAGGATGAAAACACCAGTTCCTCAGTTCTTTCCATAATACAGTAATTCTTGCATTACATTGTCTGTCTAGCACATTTTTGCAATGATACAATTTATTGTTTGAGAACATTTTTTTGAATATCATTTCCCAAAATAATATGAGAAAAATTGAATTGATATAAATTGCTGAAAATAAAAGTAATATCTGAAATTATTAATAGATAAGAATTTGATCATAGTATCTTTGTCTTACTTAAGTGCTTATCTTTCTGCAATATTAAATTTCAATGATTTATGTTGTTAAATAATAAGCATATAAACAAAAATATTACTTTCTTGTCAAAATATATCAAGATATTAATATGCTCTATTTATGTAGAAATGTAAATAGTACATTTTGTAAAAAAATATTAAGGTGTGAAAAGATAATTGAAAAAATTTGTTAAAATGTTGAAAATAACAAACATATAATCATTAATAAAACATTTTTTACTTTCAGTATTAAACCTGGCACTATTATTCTTATACAAAACTACAATGTTGTGAATAAATATCCACGTAGTTATTCTTCTGTGCTTCGAAATAAGCTCAAAAAACTTGAAAAATATCCCATTGAATTAAAAGTGAATCCTAATGGTTCCATTCATATTGTAGAGCGTTGTTTTATTAAAGAACTCTTAAAGACTAAAGTTCATTTTCCTGTGCCTGAATATTGGTTTGCTACAAGAAATATTCTTGGAAATTTGTTACCTGAAACAAATGTAGATATTATTGGACTTATTGTCTATGTTGGCTGTTATCTTCGTGAACAATGTTTAGGTATGTGAAGGCTTACTCCTATTAAAACTAATATGGGTTTTTAATTAAACATATTTTAAAATTAATTTCTTAATTATAGATATTTATGGTAACCCAAAAGGCACTTTCTGGACTTATCGATGGCTAGAATTAGTTGATTCTACTAGTTCTTTACCAATTGTATTACAAGTTTATATCAATGATCAGGCTAGTATTAAATATTTTATCAACAAACATAATTAAAATATTATAATAAAAATAAATTTATACAGTTAGATATTCATAATGAATTGAGACCTGGGCAAATTTTAATGTGTTCACAACTTCGTATGGTTTATGTTCCACTTTTGATAACAAAATCATCTCAAAGAAGAGACTTCTATTTGACTACTACAAGCGAAAGTAGAGTAAGTTCTAAAACATATTTTAATTATTATTATTTTTTAAGATTATAATATTTAAAATTTATTTTTAGTTAAATATTTGTAAAGAAAATGAATTCAAGCAAATTAAAGAATTTCTATTGCTTATTGATATGTTGAAAAACAGTGATATTATCAAACAACTTGAAACTTCTGTTTACCGTATGGGAGGTATCTATAATTATCCACCTTGCCAGAAGTCACTTGAATTGTTTAAAGCTTCAATACCTAAGGAAAGACTGAATTTTGTAAGTTTTATAAAAAAAATTAATTTATTTTGTAAACTCATGTATAAGCCAATCTCCCAACTTCAGAGTTTGAAAATCTAAAAATTTGAAATCTCTGTATGTTTCACCCCAAACTTTTTCATGTATCACAATATAACATTCATTGAAAATTTAAAAATCCATTTCACTATCAGAATAAATATGATAAAATACCATTGAAACATGTGATGAAATGTGAAGAGAAACATGGATGGAGAGCAGAACAAGATCATGTTATGGCATATCCAATCACATTTTTTTATATGATTTTATTGAGATGTTTTGTTTGGCAGAAAATATCAAAGAAATATTAAAAGTTTCCATCATTTCCAAATATCAACAAAAATATTTAACAAAGTTTAACTGATAAAATTTAATGCAATAAATTAATTGAAATATGCAATGAAAATTTTGCTAAAACTAATGAGAATAGAAAGCTGAGCAGAGCACACAAGAATTGTTATCAGTACAAATCTGATATATAAAATTAATTGCAAAATAATTATCACGTTTTTCTAAATTATCAAAATTATCTGATAATGCACTTGGATTTCACTATATTTCCATATAATATTAACTGATGATATGTACATTAGTGACAGACACGTTTATTTGTTAAAAAAGTCAATTTACACATCCCTGATCTTGTTTGTGAAGTACGCAATAAATTAATATTTTTGAATTTATTTAAATATGAACATTCACATATATTCACTTACTTTTAATAATATAACTGAAAAAATTAAACATGTTTTAGAAATAAGTATGACAGCTAAGCCACTATCATAAGACATGCTACAAGTACAAAGAGAGTGCAATATAATCACTTTATATTTTGATTGTATTTGTGCAGTATCCAATATTTAAGTACATACAAAAATTTTAATTTACAAATGATTACATGTATCCATGTATTAAAAAAAAAAGTGAATCAATAAGATAATAATCAAATAAAGGTAATACTACTCTGCCTAGAAAAGATCATTATACTTAAACAAGCACTAAGGCAGGAAAAATAAAAAAGCAACACAAAAGTTTTACAGTAGTAGCGCTTTCGATTTTTATTCAAAATTGGATTTTGAATAAAAATTAAAAGCACTACTACTGTAAAACTTTTGTGTTGCTTTTTTATTTTTCCTGCCTTAGTGCCTGTTTAGGTATAAGATAATAATCTTTATTAGAAACAAATATAGTGGGCCATGTGGCTGGCACAAGTTCATGACAGAAATATGGTGTGACTGAACCAGCAAAACTTATAATTTTGCAGAAAATTTTCCAATATTTGACTGTCTCATGTATAGTGTATCCATATTGAAACTCCAGGATTTATTTCCATTATTACTCTGGATCCAAACATGATATGCTTGAATAAAATATATACAGAAGTGGGAAAATTCAAAGTTTCTAAGAAAAAATTATACAATCTTTATGTGTATTCCATTAGTGATAGTGACTATGTACAACTGGAACTCAATTTCTTGCCAAGTATTGTTGAGCATAGCTGGTATGATATTTGCAACTGTCTCAATGATTCTTTGTGGAAATGTTTCAGGTTATGTACTTTCACACTGTAAATTTTGTCTTTGATATAGCCCTATAAAAAAGAAATCCAGGAGGGTTAGGTCCAGGAACCTGGAGTGATCATGAAATTAGTCCCCTGTCCAATCAAGCAACCAGAGAAATTTCTTTCCTGTGCTTCACAAACTTCTGATTTCTAGTGTGGAGGGGCATCATCTCGTTGAAAAGCCACAATCAATCTGCTGAAGTTGAAGGAAAGCAAACTGTTCTAATATATCCAGGTAAATTGCACTTGATACTTTATGGCTGCTGTCTTGCTCTTTACAAAACAAAACAGGTTGCACCAATGCTTGGTCTTTTCATTCAGTGCATCTCTATAGTACACTTGTCTAAACTTTCAATGCATAGCCACTATGGACTTAAGTTTTACATATCACTAGACACAGCCTTTTCTTGTGGGGAAGCCATTTTGAATGTCAGTGACTGCAGTGCCTCGAAATATGAACTAGGATAACTTGATGACTTTCATTCCCAATTGTCATTGCATCTGTTGCCATACAGTGTTATTTTGATTTTTACCATGCTCAAAATCCTAGTTTTAACATGGACATACTATATAAGCTGAACCATCTTCAAAATTTTTTTGGAAAAATTTCTTGCTTAAAATCCTAGTTTTAAGAGCATGGTAAACATGGACATACTATATAAGCTGAACCATCTTCAAAATTTTTTTGGAAAAATTTCTTGGCTCACACATGAGATTATAAGATAATTATTTTTAAAATATTATTTGATTATATAAATAAGATTAATAAATGGATTACAGATAATCCTTGACTTGTGACAGTTGTTTTTGCAATGGTGACATAATCAATAAATTCTGTTGATTTGCCAATCCAATTCCATGGGTGGGAGTTCCTGACCCAATGGTTTGATATATGGAAAGCATCTTTTTTGTGTCTGATTCTTATAGTTTTGTTGTTCTTTATGTTTATTAAGATAATGTATAGAGTCCTAGTAAACATTTATAGTGAGAAATCTATAAATTTTGGGCATTTATGATTTATGATCACAGGGTTTGAACTGAACCCCATTGTAAGTCAAGAACTAACTTATTACTCACTTAATATAATTGTATATATATAGGGTGTTTTCTAGCACCCATACCACCCTTTTTTCTCGAAAACGCGATGAGATAGGAAGTAGGGGAAAAAATTTTGATTACCAAAGTATATCTGAAGAATCAAATGGGCATGATAAAAATTTTGTGGGCCTATTGGAAGTAGGGGCACAAGGGGTCAACTATGAAATCTCCAATGGAAACCAATGCCGATTTTGGCATAATTGGATAGAACTGTGAAAAACAAAACTTTTGTTTTGAAAGTTTTTTAATATCACTTATGGATTGTGAGATATTACAAAAAAAGATGCCGCCGCATGTACCGCGATTGGGCTATTCAAGCATTAAGAAGAATAAAAATCAGACAGAGGGCATCTTCATACATTGCCAAACATTATTGAAGCAGCAAAGAGCAGTATTATGCAGATTCAAAGCGAATTCTGATACTCTGTAGTAGCACTCGAACCGCAGGTGTGACAGGTCTTTCGCCATCACAGTTCAGCATGGAGCCATACTCGAGAACAAGGGTTTCTGGACTTGTTCAGCCCTTTATGAGCACCATGGATGTACACAGATGCCCTCTGTCAGTTCATTCCTTTTATTATGCTTGAAATAGCCCAATCGGTGGTACATGCAGCGGCATCTTTTTTTTTGTGATATCTCACAATCCGTAAGTGATATTAACAAAAGCTATCTGTATTTTCAGGCAGCATCTTTTTTGTGATATCTCACAATCCGTAGGTGATATTAAAAAACTTTTAAAACAAAAGTTGTTTGTTTTTCACAGTTCTAGTCAATTATGCCAAAATCAGCATTGGTTTCCATTGGAGATTTCATAGTTGCCCCCGTGCCCTTACTTCCGATGGGCCCACAAAATTTTTATAATACCAATTCGATTCTTCAGATATATTTTGATAAAATCAAAATTATTTCCCCTGCTTCCTATCTCATCATGTTTCCGAGAAAAAAGGGTGGTATGGGTGCTACAAAACACCCTGTATATAGGATCTTCCAGAAATGTAAGTCTTACTTAAATAAGGCTGACAGGAATAGCAATGTTATATAGGTTGAATTTTAGATGATGTTCTTATCTATGTATATATAAATTACATCATATTACAATAGTGATGCATAATAGCTTTCATATCAATGAATAGCCCAATCAGTGGTACATGTGGCTGCATTTTTTTTTTGTGATATCTCACAATCCGTAAGTGATATTAAAAAACTTTATTACTTGGGATTACTTGGATTACTGGGTGGGAGCTGATAATTAATAGTAATTAGTATCATAATCATTGCTGTACTATTTACTATTACTATGTAAAATTACTATATATTGCTTTATACAAAGAAATCATCAACGATGACTCATCACAGTTAATCAAGTCCCCTTTTTTGAAATTTTACAATATAGTCCAAAATCCTCCATCAAGCAGTTTGAGCTATATCTCCTAGTGATATTTTACCATAATTTTGAAATGTATATTATATGCAAATGAGGGAACTACAGTATATCCAAGTAAATTTTTTTTACCATAGGTGTAAAGATCTTGGGAATGCAAATACAGGTAGGCCTCGATTAGTGCGAATAATTGGTTCCACGAATTTCTCGCTATGTAAAATTGCTATATATTGCTTTATACAAAGAAATCATCAACTATGACTCATCACAGTTAATCAAGTCCCCTTTTTTGAAATTTTACAATATAGTCCAAAATTCGGATAATTTGGTGCAATTACTGGTTCGTTACACACAAACTTATATAATTTATATTACTTTTAATAGAATATATTTTTATTAATTGATTACTATTGTGAAAATACGTTTATTTAAAAGGATTAAAAATAAAAAAAAAAAATAATTTAATATTAATAATAATAATAATAATAATAATAATAAAAATTAAGTTTCTTATGTGGAATTAAAAAAAGTTATTTTGTTTTTAATTGGTTTTGGAATGTAATTGTCCTTTTTGTATTGGCTCCAGGTCTCATATAATATGGTTTCATACAACACTGTGTTTTTAGAAACCCATCTACCATGTTATAGGAGGAATACCTGCATTGTAAAATTACATAATTATTTAATGCATGACTGCCATATTTCAAAGTTATAGAAAAATGATTTAACTATTTCCAACTGTAAAACCTTGATCATAAAAACTGTAATTTTTGCAAAAATATTTTTGATAAGGATACAGTTTCCATGAATACTAAATAATCGTGATATTAAAAAGAAATTCTGAATACATATATTCAAATTTTAGATTCTACTTATTTAAAAAGCCATTGATATATTCTCAACTATAATTTGCAGTAGAAGATTTATAGAAGCCATCTCTAAATATAAATAGCTTTAAAAAGAGAGAATATGATTTTTGACTTTGTTCTCAACAAAACAAGAAAATCTAATTGATTCATATCAGTATATCAAATTAATAATCAAAATTTAGACAGTTATTCTTATGAAAAAAGTTTTATAGAAAGAAACCTTAGACGTAAGACCATAAACATAATACATAATACTAAATATATTTGAAAGCGTTCTGTAATATTTTTGTACTGAAGAGGACCTAAAAAGAGGTTGAAAACATTATATAATAAATTTTAATATTCTCCAGTCTTAGTACTTATTTATTTATTTATTTAGTTATAATACATAATAAATGTGGTACAATCACCACAGAACTTTGATATAATTGTGATGGTTAGGTGCTAATGAATGGACAGTTATCATCACAAAACTGATATAAAGAAATATCTTAAAACTAATTATTACTGTAATTTCAGATATTTGAAATTTTACTTATACTGTACAAATCCATTCTAATTCTTTTACTATCTGTCAAAAGAATAAAAGGGCTACTAAATCTTAAATGTACTTGTTTTATTTTTATAAAGTACTTGATTAAAAGATAGTTAAATCTACTAATTCCATTAAAATAATTCATAAACTATACCTCTTCAAGATATTATAAGAAGTATCAAGAACTATATCAAATTTCCTCTAAAACTGAATTACAGTCAAACCCTGATAAGATGCCACCATCTGTTCGACAACGATTTTGGTGGTTTATTGAAAACACTTGTAGCATAGAAATTAAAATGAACTCCAAATTTATTAAATTTTATAAAATACAATATATAATTTATATTTAGCATTCAAACTTAACATTTCTAAAAACTGTATACTTTACAGTATAATATATGTATTATATATGTACAATACTATATAGAAAACATATCCATCTCTGTTCTGATCCTCTACTTTCAGTTCTCTGTAAAACACAATGTGCACAGCTTACTGTATAGTATCTTTATTTGCTCAGTACTCAATAAACAATGGAAACGATCTGGTTCTTGCTATCTTAAATTTTCTACAACCTAGGTGTGAACCAGGCTTAAAAAGGCATATGATTAACCATTAATTCCATCTCTCCCACCCTCTGGTTACAAATGAATCCAGAGAGCTTTTAATACTGTATTTACAGTACTGATGAACTTCGGGATGTAAGTCACTTTACATGTCTCTGGTGGATTAATGAGGACAAATACAATACCAATAGGAATATTTGTTTAGATGTTTCTACTGATGGATGGTGTCTTATCGGAGTTTGCCTATTCCATTAACATAAGGAAGATCTGTTCCGCCAAATTTCTTGGTGGTCAGCAAGAGTGACTGCTTAACAGGGGCATCTTATCGGGTTTGACTATATTTTCATTTTTATGGTCAAATCAAATGAATTTTTATATATTTAATTTTATTTATTAAAATTTTTAAATTTATATTAGGTCATGATCAGGAATTAACACATGCCAGTAATTTTTATATATTTAAGTTTATTTATTAAAATTTTTAAATTTATATTAGGTCATGATCAGGAATTAACACATGCCAGTGCACATCCAAATCAACGTCTTGTTGTAACTTCATCTAAGGATACCACATTTAGATTATGGGATTTTCGAGAAGCTATACATTCCGTCAGTGTTTTCCAAGGACATACAGAGTAAGTAAATGAATAAAAGTAATATAATAATTACTAGGTATTATCATATGTATAATCTATAATAATTGACTCTATACATACTGCTTTTTGTCATATATATGTTCTTCTAAAACAGTTTTATATATTTTAAAATTTTATATATTTGTTACAATTTTATATATTTTAAAATACTGTTTTTGTAAAACGTCATGTTGTTTACGTTTAGCATCATATAGCTGTTACCATAGCAACACAGCTGCCTGTTTCCTTTTTTGTGTTTAAATTTATTCTTTAGAACGAACTGCCTGAAGATGGCGTTATAGCCGAAAACGTTTGTGATATTTTAAATAAATGTGTTTATTTTATCTTACTCAACTGCGATTAGTGCTGTTTATGTTTATCTTGACTTAATTACTGAGTATAAGCAGTTTTCCAGTTTTAACATGTTCTTCAAAAACATGATGCAGACTAAAATAATGCAAATTGAAATAATAATTTTCATAAGAAACCATTGAAATATGAAGATAAGGAAACATCACTATTACTAAAATTATACCTGCTTATATTCTTAATATATTCAATAATTATTAATAATATAGAACAGCACTGAATCGCAGCTTATTTCAAAACGTTTAATACATCAATCCGTGCTAACGTTTTCAGCTATACAGCCATCTTCAGGCGCATTCCAAATCAAAAACGAAACCTGTATAATCATATCCTGATTTATATCATTTTTTTCAGATATTCTATATAGGCAATCTCCATATAACACTTAAATGAAACCTGTATAATCACATCCTGATTTATATCATTTTTTTCAGATATTCTATATAGGCAATCTCCATATAACACTTATTTTTACAACACTAGTTTTGCTCTTATATGATTGGAAAATTGTGACAATCTTCTCACAACACAGTATTTATAAAACATGGTTTCACACTAACATATTTTATTATTTGCACCTCCTCTAAATCTCCTTGAGAGCTGATAATGTTTTGAAATTAAACCTAATTAATATAAAAATAAAATTAAAATTATGAAATCTTGTTTAATTTTTGTCAATCTTTTTTCAAATTTTCAGTATTTATCGCATTTTTTGTTCTCTTTCTAAAAATATAAGCATTTTTTTTTTTTTTTCATAACTTTTCATTATGTATATATCAGCAAAAACATGATTTTTTTTTATATAAAATTTTAGCCATCCAACAAAATAGTTGATATTTTTAGATAGCAACATGTCCTTTAAACAAAATGAGCCATGAATGAAAATTTGGCTGAAATTTTTAGAAATTATTGATGATAATATCCATAAGTTACATAACATCTATTGAATGAAGTTACATCATATAATTCTGCAATATTATTAATAGAATAAAATATTAAATTTGCATTCCAAATTTAATACAAGATACAAACACATAATATATATCTGTCAGATAGCATTCATAAATTATGTTAAGCTGTTAGGGGAAGGAGAGTATAATAGATTTATAAAGGAGAAAGGTAAATGACAATAGAAGGAGGAGTTTATGCAAATTGTGACATCACAATATAAAATGGCTAGAATTTTAATTTTTATGATTAAAAAATATTTTTTATAAAATATAAAATGTTTAATATTTTTCAAATAATTAAGCATAAATTAATATATTTAGAGATACATGTTATAAAATGTAAGACATATACTGCATGATATTTATATTCAGTTTATTGAAGTTAAAGAATGTGTAACAAAATATTGATGTAAAGTAATTCCTATTTTCTACTGTTTTATGTATTATTATTATTTTTTTACACTGACGGAAAAAAAAATCCCAACACCAAGAAAGACTTGTGTTAGATAAACTTGCAGAAAAAATTTTAAGTAAAAGGGGAGAGGGTCTTCAAATTTATGATATCACAATCAGGTGAGTCAAGCTTGGTGTGACAGAAAATGAATGAGGAGAAGGGGATCAAGAAATGTTTGAAATAATGTGACCTAGTTTATAGATGATTTCTGATATTTTGGCTCTTGATTGCAGATTAAAATATATAAATGCTGTTATAAAAATTTCATTCCATGCAGAAATTTTTTAAGAATATTTTAAGAGTTGTTGTTTAAGTTGAATAAAAACAATAAAGTTTTTATTTATTTTATCAAATATTTAAGTAATGATGCCATATCTTGTAAAAATGAGAAAAAATTTATAGTTTTCCAATTATTAAATCATAGATTGTTGAGAAAACAATTTATATAAAGTTCATTAATAGAAATAATTTAATTTATTGGTATTTACATTAATATATTTATAATTCTTCTTAAAACAACATTTTCATTTTCTCTACATTTAATTTAAATAAATTATAATTGCAGTATATTTTAATTTTATATAAATTCTTTTGAATTTATCCTATAAACACACACTTTTTTTAAAGATCAGTAACATCAGCAACTTTTACAAGTGGAGATAAAGTTGTCTCAGGAAGTGATGATAGAACTGTTAAAGTATGGGATTTAAAAAATATGAGATCTCCATTAACAACTATCAGGCTAGATTCTCCTGTGAACAGGTAAATAATTTTATTATTGTTGTTGTTGTTTTTCATATTTATAATTAAAAATGATCCAATTTGAATTTTAGATTGGCTGTATCTAATCAGCATGTAATTGCCATTCCACACGATAATCGACAAGTACGTCTTTATGATTTAAATGGAGCTCGTTTAGCTCGATTACCTCGAAGTAATAGACAGGTACAGTTCTCTTTAAGTTCTATATATCAAAATGTGATAATCATATAATTTATATAAATGTTCATTTAATAGGGTCATAGAAGAATGGTATGTTCAGTAGCATGGTCTGAGGATCAACCATCTTTGAAATGTAATTTATTTACCTGTGGTTTTGATCGAACAGTATTAGGATGGCATTTAGCCTACCCAAGCAAAGAAGACACTAAACCTAATGTCTTGAAAATAAACTGAATAGTTATATTTTCAAATCTTGAACAATATTATTTTTTTCTCTATTGCTAAGATTAAGTACACTTTGATAGAACTGTCAATTAAACATATCTTCCAAGAAAGAAAATGAGAGTGAGATATTATTTGATTATATCGTAAATGTACATAAATTATTTAATTGTTGTCATAGTTTCATAGTCATATACTTTGTGTTCTGCTAAGTCATACATAATATTCTTAAAAAGAAATTATTCAGAATGGATTTTCAAATGTTAATAAAATTATTTTTCCTATATATTTAAAAAATGAATAAATATATATATATATATACACACAATAGAATCCAAAATACAATTCCTGCCTTTAGTGCTACTGTGATTATTAGATATCAATTAAACATGTTAACTACACAAATGCATTGTCCAAATTTCATTTTACTCCTACAATAATTTTTCTTGGTGTTGAGATTTTTTTTTCCGTCAGTGTATTTCGTTTATGCATAATTAGATATGATAGTGTATAAATAACTGAGTTCTGCTGCTTCTAATAACCCAAGAAATCACAATGTATTTGTGATGCCTTTCTTATATTTTTAAATATTAAATCGTAGTCAATACTCTACAATAATTTTTTCTTGGTGTTGGGATTTTTTTTTCCGTCAGTTATATACAATGTTACGACTTCGATATTTAATTTTAAATATATTCGTTTTAAAGATGTTTAAAGATATAGACTCAGTGCTTGTGTTTTAAGATGAATATATATTTATTTCCTAAATTATAATAATAATTTCTAATAAAATTAATACAGTTGTATTTTTTATTTATAATTTTAGTTGAATCCATCACTCACTTGGAAGAAAGAGCTGAATAGTCTAGCTTATAAAGAACATCGTAGAATTATCATCATGGGTTTTATTATACAAGTGACTTATTTTTCATATTTGGAAAATGGATGGATAGAAAATATTGATAATCAAATTCCAGAAGTTATTTTTATTGATATATTAATGCAACATTGTTGCAAATATGAAGTTCTGGGTAGTCACATGCTTCAGTCCGATGCATTTTTTCATCATTATAGTCCAGAATATGATAAAACTTTGAAGAATTGGTTATCATTCACTCCATTTTCTGCTGAACAAAATATTGATGAAAATTGGAAAGAACAAATAAAAAGTAATAATTAACATACTAAAAATTTTAATTGGGAATAATAATTAATTGTATAAATAATTTTTTTTTTTCAGATATTCGATTATATTATCCAGGTTACTATAAAATAGATATTGCATCTTTTGATTCTGGTCTTATTATAAATTCATTTATGTTTTTGGAATCTTCAGAACCACCTCATCCATCATTTCTTGAACTACTTTCTGGGAATTTTTCTACAGAATCTAGAAAGTTTTATGGCTTGTACTGTAATAATAATGAAATGTAAGTAAAATTACTTAAATTATGTTTCAAAATTCAGTAAATAAAATTATTATTAGGTGTTAACAGAATATAATAATTTAGTTAATCTGTAATTTTGTGATAGTTTACAATCTATTCTAGATCAAGAATGTCAAATTCAAAGGTTAACAGAGGCCAAATAAACAAGGTGTAAAGTTTATGTGAGCTGCAAAAAAAACTTCAATTTTTGTAGAAACATAACTTTATTTCAAAAAATACAATAGAACAACAGTAAAATTAATGTTGGCATCTCTTCACTGCTACCAACTTTTCTACTTTGGGGAAATCTTAGTAGTAGTTACTTTCATCTTCAATCGTTAATTCAAATTATTAACGATTATTATTAAATCAATAATTCAATCGTTAATTAAATATCATTAATTCTGATCTTAAAAGAGGCTTATTTCCTTTCATAATTGTAAATAACTGCTCGCACTGAAAAGTACTTCCAAACATGGAGATAATTTCATGTGCAAATTTTCTCATATTTTCAAACCTGGCAGGCAAATATTTGTAAAATTCAGCTGCAACAATTTTATTGAATTAGATATATGTAAATTTTGTCTGGGCCACATGCGGCCCGTGAGTTTAACACCCTTGCTCTAGCTTATATTGGCTAATGGAGGGGATGCTAAGCATAGGTAAGTGGAAAAAGATAGCTAATCTGAACTTTTTTGTTTTAATGCATTTTACATATATCTGTATGTATATAAAGCAATTTAATAATGTATTCTAAATAGTCCATGATTTTTGTTTTCAAAAACCTCGAGATTTTGTTAAATAAGTTTTCAAACAATAAAATCAGATGTCTTTTTCCATACACACTGCGGCAAAATAATTTGATCACCCGTAAAATATGAGATGATATTAGGTTAATTTCTGCAAACTTAAAACATATAATCTTTGTGTAACATTGTAGTTATGTTCCCATAAAATCTTGTATAGCATGAAACTGTGCTATATGGGATTAAGAATCAATACAAAAAGAATGTTACATTCCAAAAGCTAACAAAAATATATCATTTTATAATTATTGGAACTTAGTTATTACTATTCTTAATAAAAATTAACAAACATCATATAAACTATAATACATACATGTTAGATAATGCAAGTTCATCTAATTTTTTCCTTCTTCATTGCTGCTAATCACTATCGTACAAGGATATTTTTTCTGTTGCAGAATATCTTCAACTTTTGAACTTTTTTCTGCAATATCCAGATTTCTTGCATCTTCTGCCTCTAAAAATCAGCAATCTGGTTTATTTTTCTTTTGCATGGAGAGCAAAATATTTTTGAAGCTTTCAAAAGGGTCATAAAATACTGGGATTTTTCAAAAAAAATTTTTTTGCATGATGGTTAGCAAGTCAATAGCACGGATTTAAAAAAAATATGGAAATGTTCAAAAATTACATTTTATATAATAGCAGAATTGTTTCCACCAAAACTGAAAAATACAATGTTATATGTGATTTATCAAAATTATTTAACTGTGTTAGAGTGAAATTATATTGTAAAATTACTATGTTATATGTGGGCTAAATGCACTTATTTAATTTTTCACTCAAAAAAACATTAATAATAAAACCCAACATTAGTGTCACATTTCTTGTAACTTGGTTTTTATAATACAGGTAGTCCTTGATTTACAATGGAGTTATCAAAACATAATTTCATTGTAAGTTGAAAATGACCCATAATGAATAATAATTTTATTAGTAATAATAGACAATGAAATACTGGATCCTTTTAGAATCAAATGCAGATGATTATACTGAGTCCTCAAGATTATACAATAATCCAGAATTGAACGCAAATCCCAAGGTGGTAAACGATTGCCTTACTACATTTTTTAATAAAATGAAAAAGCATTTCCAGCTGATATGTTCCAAAAATTAACAAGGTTTGAATATCGTAAGGACCATCAGAAGATCAGAATGTCATAAGTCAAGAACTATCTGTATTTTTTGTATTCTGTTAACAATTATAGAAGCAAATGATTATTTCATTGGTTATCCAATATCTTCTATATTATTAAAATAACTTCATATTAAATAATGTATATAATCTTCCACTTATAGAATGATTGTATATGTAAAAAGATAAGCTCTAGTTCAAAGTGGAAAAATAATTAATAAATTATTTTTCCACTTTGAACTAGAGCTTATCTTTTTACATATTAATTTGAACTTCATATTAATTTATTCTTGCAATTTATTTCTTATAAAAAACAATTCAGTTAATAAAATGAATCAATAGTGTTAGCATATTATGAATTTTATGCTTGTGTTAAATAAAAACTTTTTTAATATATAGATTTGCTTCAAGTTTTTAATTATTGAATTAATTCTAGAAATTTATTACTATGCATAAATACAGGGTGGCCAAAATAAAAGAGGCCCTGTGTTATACTGAATGTGGGGTAATTTAAAGGGTAAGGTCTGCAGTAACAACCTGCATACAATTGAAGAGTTGAAAACAAACATTTGCAATGCAATTGCAGAAATCTCACCAAATGAATTGGCAAAAGTTTCCAGAAACATGCTGAGACGTGCTGAATTGTGTATCGAAGTTCATGGTGAACAGTTTCAGCACCTCCTGTGAACTGTGTGACCTATTGAATGTTCAGTACATTGTTCTTCATAATAATAATTTACTATTCTGTATTTACAATAAACGAGTGAATTGTCTGTCTGTTGTTAATAAGACACGGGGCCTTTTTTTATTTTGGCCACCCTGTAGTATCCAAATGAGATTTGAATTTTAAAACTGTATATTTAACATAAATTATAATTTTAGGAAAAATCAATTTGACAACATTAAGAAAACAGTTCACAATGTATCACGAAAGATAATGGTGTGTATTCTTGACCTTTACAATAATTCTCCAGGAAATGTTAATATATTGCTGAAGCGAGCATTTCCTTTTGAAGAACAAAATAATTATTCAGCAGAGAACATAGTGAATTTAACTTAATAAACTGAAATAATATACAAAAGATTTTTACAAATATATATATTAAAAGTGTAATATATATTTTATTAATAAAGCAATTTAATTTTTGATTACTTTGTGATTATTATTAAATAAATTACAATAAGCTACTGAAATTCATTATTAATTGGATCTTTTAAAGTGCAACAGCTAGGGGAAATAACAGATATAGAATACTACAGATCCCTAATTTATTTTAAAAATCAAGTTGAATTTATATATATTAATGCCACAAAATATTTAAAATAAATCTTTAAAATTCGATGTGAAACTCCAGCTTTATTTATTCATTCATTCCCTTCACCCTACAAAACAATTCAATATGGGTGACTCCTTTATTCAGAAAAATAAGTTATATTAAATACTTTAGATGCTCTATTCCAAAAAGATTGTGATGTTTTCTCTAACCTGTAAGTTGGCACAGAAAGTAAGTCTATCTTATGGGAGTAGAATTGAGGAACATCGTCCTCTCAATAATTTATCTTTCAATCATTATTTATTCATTAATATTGCAATGCAGTTAAGAAACTGTTATAACAAGAGTTAATGATACTATGCATACAGACTGCATAATATTTATCTGATATATTATCCCAAACTAAGTGAAATATCTTCACTCTTATTGAAGTGACATCTAACTCAAAGCTTGGGTCTTTAATATGATTTAACAATATAAGTTTTATCCAAATCAGATGATAAGTGTGCTATGCTGATGAGCAGACAAATTTTAATTCATATATCCATTTAGAAAAAGATCATAAAAGAATTCAAAAGTTATACAAAAATTTTAAACATTACAATAGTTAGTCATTCAACAAATATAATCTAAAATTACAGTTATTTAATACGATACCACAGTTTTCAAGACAGCAGAGCTTTCACTAAAATAATTGGAAAGTCATCATCAGCAGTTATTATAATTAGAATCTAATTATAATAACTGCTTATGAAGGGTTGCTAAAGCCGAAAGCACGCCTGTTAATAATTTGTAATTAAGAATTATTAAACATTTCTGCCTAAAGATTGAGCTTGTGCCTATAGTAAAAGGTAGAAAGCTACGTCCTTGAATTTAAAAAATGACTTTTGTTGGTCCAATTAATACATAAACCTGACTTGCACAAATAATTAAGTATACTATATTAAAAATATTAACTGCTTAAACTCCAAAACATTGAATAATATGTATTTAAAAGCACCATAAGCTTATGTAGAGATTTTTAAGAAGAATCAAGGATATTAGGTTCCTGCCAACCTTTCTTCCCAATATTTTCATCTTTGCTTTGTATGTTTTTATGTTTAAAGACATCTTATTTAGACATCTTATATATACTACATATACTACATATTATGTTTAAAGACATCTTATATATACTACACAATACTTACAAATAATTATATGTAGTATACAGTATTATATATGTACTATTTACAGTATTATAATTAAAGTAATCTTTATTTAATTTTTAAAACACTAATTATGTTGTAAATAAAATCTCATTTTTGATGGGTTGTTGTTTGATGTGGCAGCTGACATATTGTCTTGCTGAACTGCGTTGAAAAACTGAGTCAGCCTTGTCTACGTGGCTTTTTGCCTCAGATCTAACATTTCGGGGTAAGGAGCAAATGCCTAGGAAGTTAGTCGCCTAAATTTGAGGTTGCGTTCAAGTATAGGGTCACATTCTTCTGTGTGACCTGTGGATGATAAAATGTTGATGTACTTGCGATCAGTGAAGTGAGTGAGGATAGATAATGAGACTTTTCCAACAAAACGATACAGAGACTACATTTGATAACAAACAACTTCCTTTATTAGAGAGATAAAGAGAGAAAGAGTTTACATTGGTAATAATATTTTCTCCGCTCAGTGGGAATCCGCGAATAAGCGCGAAAGCTCCGCGAAAATTTATTTTGTGGTTACAAATAAATTTTCGCGAATAGTCGAATCCGCGAATAACAAGAATCGATTGTATTTTAAATTATATAGGATTTATAAACACTTTGCATCCCTTATAAAAGTATGGCGGGCAATCATTATAAACTTTTGTACGCATATATTCTCGAAATACATTAAAATAATTTATTATAATTTTAATATTATTCAATAACTGAATTGTATTTTGTTATAATTTGGGAATGATTTATTAATTTTTCTTTTTGTTTGAACTTTAAAATATATTTCTCAAAGTTATTCTTTTTATATTTAGGGAGATTGAAGATTAAAATCCATCCAAAATCATCAAAGTATAAGTTTAAATAAATCTGTTGCATTTATTTTCAATAGAAATGAATTCGAAAGCATCGACATCTCAAAATTGCAATAAATTCATTTCGTTATTAGAAATGAATCGGAGAAATTTCTTTAAAAAAGTTAATAGTGAAGAAGACTTTATGAAGTCTCTGATTGAGGATGATGAATACCTCTACAATTGGGCACTTGTAACAGGAGCAATGAAAACACGCGAAGTATGTGAATGCTGCGGTGCCAAAATGGATATAGCAGAGAGAGATGAAAGAAATGAAATTTGGATGTGTACTTCCAAAAAAAAAGATTGCAAAAGGTTCAGAATAGATGAGAATTTTCACTTTGACATGGATAAACCGATGTATAGGTTAATTGGATTATTATATTTATGGTATAGACAACAGGATTTTAAAGAAATTATTTCGGAGAATGAAATTACTCCCAAAGATTACGAAGATATGCATGAAACTTTGATAGAAGCGTGTATAATGAAATGTAGACGAGGTAGCCGAAGAATTGGAGGATTTAAGGTTTCAGTTAATGTAGAAATTGGAAGAAGAGGAGGATTAGGAGATAATAAAAATGTAGCCATTTGTGGAGTGTGCCCTGATGATCACACTCAATACTTCTTTTATGTATTTCCTAACGAAAACCCATCGTACTTGGAAGTGAGGCATTGTTTGAGATTTTGGTTGATGCCAGGTACGAAAGTTTTTACTAACAGCAATGGTTATGAATTTATCAAGGATATGAAATGGAACATTAAATCAGAATGGTCTTTAATAATTAATTCCCAATGTTTCGCTAGAGACGTATGGTTGCATGTCCATCAACAATTAGAGAAGGCTTTCGATCATTTCATTAAAGACGTTTTAGATTATTTTAATGATTAAAAGTTTTATATTTTCACTTATGTTTTAAAACTTTTATATATTTTTAATTTTCTTTCATATGCTTTTGCTTTTATAAAAATAAATATATTACAATATAATAATTCCTAGTAAAATATATATAATATACGTCTTCTTGATAAGAGTTTTCTTCGAATATTTATGCATAGCAATAACATTTCAGCGTATTCGTTCAGAAATCAGATTTTTCATATGTAGAATTTTATATTAGGTTGGTTTATATTGTCAAACATTACAAGGAATATTTTTGACGATGCATTTTAATATACACGTTTCTAGTTTTACCTGCTTTCCGAGCTTCTAGATATTAAATGATGGATCATTTCTGAATCCTCCATTTGGTCATCCGTATCTATGATTATATTGGAAAATTAGGAATCGACAACTTTAAAAAAAGAAACAAAACGGTATTCCTGATGGAAAGGATCTTTCTTCGAATATATTCATATTTTTTTATATATAAAGCATTTTGATAATGAATGAAGCAGTCTTCTCTGACTCGATAGTGAAATAATATTAGCTAATTTTCATCAATTTTTAACTCATTTGATAGATTCTCTGACATAATATGAACACCAGACATTATTCTACAAGAAGACATTATTCCAAGTATAATTGTTTCATTCATTAAATAGCCACAGAAATGAATGCAAAATATATTATTTACTTGTAACAAGAAATAATTTTTATAAAATTTGTATCCATCAATAAAATACATGGAGAAAATAAAAATTGGATTGTAAAAATTAATGTTTACATTTAATATAAAACATGTATGGCATAAATTAACATTTATATATTTTTAAAGGAAAGAATGTGTGTATTATGTTAGAATTAATGTGAAAAATTTTATCAATATACTCAAATAAAATATAATAAATTTTACTATTTTGATTCCTGCAAAATTCAATCTGACTTCTTTTTTTTTCAAAAGATAGAAATTTCATTTTATCAAAATATTAATAAACATGATCCAATTGAATGATTAGAAAATATTCTTCAGAGATCATTAAAATAATGATTTTAAAGCAATGATTTTCAATAATAATTTTTAATTATCAAAAAACATTATAATTTACAATATGGATGAAAAAGACTGTCTATACGTAACTGTAGCTTGGAATAATTCCCATTACTTAAAACTACAACAGAAACTGAAAATTGCCAGTGAAAACAAAAATTTAGCTGTTTGGCAGACAACACAATTTTTTTCAAACAGCTAAATTACAATGAATGTACAAATGAAATATAAAATAGTTTAAATGCAGCCATTGAGAAGGCAGTGACATAAACAAAAAGACTATGTTGAAATCTAAAATATGGCGGATAAAGGAATCTCAAAACGTATGAAAAGATTAAACATAGAAAAAATTATAATGAAGTTAGAAAAATATCACTACATGTGTGCAACATAAAGAGTAACAGAAAACGCAATATTAAAAATATAAATTTTGTTCATTTCCAAATATAGGCAATCCCAACTTACGTAGATCTGGCATATCCCAACTTATGTAGATCTGATGCTTGCTTTCGTAAAGAGTCCCTGACTAAAAAATACACTGAGTGATCGATTAACGAACAGTTCGGATTACGAACAAATCGCATAACGAACACTTTCGCGAAAGATTTTTATGTTCGGGCAACAAATAAATATTCGGATAACGAACACCTCATAGAACAAATT
Source organism: Olivierus martensii (assembly GCA_000484575.1). NCBI lineage: Eukaryota > Metazoa > Arthropoda > Arachnida > Scorpiones > Buthidae > Olivierus > Olivierus martensii. The sequence continues at coordinate 28,711 of AYEL01084365.1, forward strand.
GTGGACCCGTGGACTGATGGAATCAGGCTTACGCCTTTCGCATTCGAAGATACTGTATATGGGTAAGGGTAGAACTTTCGAGGATTTATGGGTAATGAGACAACTTAAAACAAATCAAAGATTTGTTAAAAAAAGGTAAGAGAGAATTTTTACAATTTTTTGTCTTAGAATGGCACCAATACCAGGTTGAGTTCAATAGTCTTAGGAATCTTTACAATGATAATGCCATTAATCACTTCCGAAAAATTCTGAAGAGAGAAAACAATCGACATTGGACAGATTTTTGACGCCCGGCACAAACGGAAAATAAACATCATAGATGAAAATGCAAGGCAGTGTATGTATATATTATTGTTATTATATATAAATAAACGTAGTAAGAAATTATATATTTTTTTTATTTTTGGGATCTCCAGAACGAATTAATCAAATTCCCATAAAAATCTATGGTAAATTGATGATCGGTTAACGAACAATTCGGGTAGCGAACACAGTTTTTGAACGGATTATGTTCGTTAACCGATCACTCACTGCTAACTAAAGGAGCAGTTGTACATTATTAAATATTTAATTCTAGTTATTCGATTTTTGCCGATTTTAATCGATAAATATATTTATTGATTGATAATCGAAATTATTATGTTCTGTTATTTAAAAGAATAGATTCAGAATTTTTTATAACAAGTTTTGATATTTGATTTTGAATTTAAATGTTGAAAAATAATTTTTTTATATAATTTATTTTGAATTGACATTCTTCATTATAATAAAATCGATTGATGGATTTTCATTTCTTGGAATTGTCAAAAGTTTAACGAAAATCAAAAATAAAATAAAATATATCATCATAAAAATTTGCATTATTTAAAAATCTCGAACACTTCCTTTGTGATATAAAATGGAAAAAATAAAATTTTGAGACTTCATAATTCTAGATAAAAGTTAACTTTATTTAAATTTTATAAATAACGACAAGACAATTTTCCGAAAGTAAGTAATCTGTATTAATTTTTGTTCGTTAAATATTTTTCTTTGACAAAAATTATGTAAATTTAGAACTCGTATTAGATTGCTATTAATTTTTGTAAATAGCATTGAATAAAACTGATTATTCAATGCTATTTTATAATTTTTTTTTAAATATGTGAAATAAGTATATTCAATTAAATGAAATTATCGTTACAACACAGAAATTTTAAATTAAAATTTATAAATATTTAATTAGTATTAGTAATCCAACTAAATACGAAGCAACTTTTTTAATTTTGAATATTGAATAATATAAGTTACAGGTCGTTTCAAATATCTTGGCCGAGGGAAAATACATGCGCAATAACACGAATTCATTGCTTCATAAAAGGGTTGGAAAAGAGTTGTTTTGTTAACTGTATTGTTCCTTTCAGTCCACTTTTAGTTGTTTCTACTAAGTTGGTAATATTTTGTGATTGCTACGCGTTTTTCAGAGACCCACGCAACTTTCGTTACGCGCAGAAGTCGGCCAAGATATTTGAAACGACCTGTAACTTAAGTTGTTTTTATTATTTAATAATTTGATTTTTTCGATTTTCTGTGTCTTTGAATATATGATGTAGATCGATCATTATTTACAATATTTTATAAAAATTATTCCATAAATTATAAGAGTTTCAGGTATTTAAAATAGTTATCGCATTTTTTAAAATCCTCTAAGCACATTAGAAATTATTGAATTGCATCATTTTTGTACGAATAACTAATAATTAAAATGTAAATAAAATAGTTTAAAGTAGCCTATAGAATCGCAATTTACATTTTAATTTATTTTCAGTGGAAAGCAAAATTGAAGAATCAACTTTTTCGGGAAAATTGGATTCAACCAACGAAATTTCGACGCTGCCTTCTTCCAGCAATGCGGATATTGTAACCAATCAATCTGATTTGCTCGTTTCGGTATTGGAGACAAAGTTGAAAAACTTCACCAAAAATACTGAAAACGAAGCAATTTTTATGCACACACTATTCCATGATGATAAATTATTCTGCGGATGGTTAATCTCTGTGGACGCAATAAATTTGCGTGGAATTTGTCAATCTTGCGGTGCATCAATGAAACTCAAAATGAACGAAAGCGGCTACGAAATTTGGTGCTGTGTTACAGAAAATGTAAAATGCGAAATATTTAGACTAGACGAAAAATTTTGCTTTTATTTCGATATACCTTTATTAGTTTTGATAAAGGGTTTATTCATATGGTATGAATATGAGACGTGCGTTCCGACTATCGGGATCATTCCGGAAGAATATGACATAATAGATAAAACATTGACGGAAATTTGTGTTTGGAAATGCAGTAAAGATAGCAAAAGAATCGGAGGTTTAAGAGTTCGAGTTAATCTAGAAATTGGAAGAAGGGGAGGATTGAAAGATTCTGATAACGTTGTTCTTTGCGGTGTATGTGCTGATGATCACAACCAACATTTTTTTGTTGTTTTGAGTAATAAAAATCCGACTTACCTGGAAGTAAAACATTGTTTGGATATTTGGTTGAAACCACACACCACAGTTTTCACTAATAGTTGTGGTTATGAATTTCTTGAGCATTTCAAATGGAATATAAAAAACTCCTGGTCTTTCATAATCTGTTCCAATCGTATTGCCCGAGATATATGGGTGCATACCAACCAGCATTTAACAAGAATCTTTCAACGTTTTATTCAAGATATATTAGTATATTCTAGATTAGATCATTTTTAAATCTTTGGAAATTTGATTTGATACCATTGGATGATGATGATGATGTAATTTTTTACAGTTTTAACTTTGTCATTATATTACAAAACAATATTTCAATTTTAAAAATATGTTTTAATTTAGAGTAATAAATAAATATCATAATCTTCAATGTTTTTATATATAAATATTAAACATAAATGGAAATTATCATCAGAATTCTTAATGAGGAAATTATAATTAATCTTTGTTTTCACGAAATACATAGTAATATTTGATAAAAATATAGATATAATATATAAACGTGACGTCACCAATTCAGTTGTTAGTTCAAAACTGATTAATAAACAGTCACCAAAATTGATAAACAATAATATGAGAAAATATCCTCTAATCGTGATTAGCTTTTAATCAATTTTATAATCATCATGGATGCTGCTGAAACAAAGACCGATGTTTTTTACATCACATTCCAACTCTGAGGCAACATTAGAAAAAAGCGCCCCTTCTCCTCTGCACTCATTACATAAATATATGTAACACTTTGGAAACGGAAATATAATGACGTCATTTACATAGTCATTCAAAAAAACAAACTTTGGTTGTGTTGGGAGACAGTAAACCTAAACTGGGATTTTAATATACAGCTTTTAATGAAAATAAAATGGTATCTATGTTAAAAACAATAATATATAAAGCATGTTTGGGAATATGATATCCTGATTGCGATATGCTAATGCGGGAAAACGTGAGGGAAAAACAAATATTTATTTTGTTTAGACAGCTGTCATTCAATCATGTAAATAATAATTTAATTCGCACTGGTTTCTCTTCCCCTTGTTAAGTATTATCCGTTAGAAAAATACACCATTATAAGTTTTCATAGACTGTCTCTACAATACAAAATATTGTCAAGATAAATATAATTAAACTTGTGTGTAAAATGAAATTGAATTTTCGTCCCTCTTATAATTTTCAAATTCACTCACTTGAAAAATATAAAATCAGAAATTCATATTCACTCAGTTGAGAATATAAACTATTCCAAAACAGAGTACTATATATTTTATAACAGTAAAATGTACCCAACATCGACAAAAAATAATAACATATCCCGTTCGGTCAACTATAGTTAAGCGTAGCCAAAAGAGTATACGACTACTACTGTCACATATATGTGACCCCATTTCTCGAGACCAAATTTGCAGCATTTATAACAAAAATAATTTAATATAATTTTCTTAAATTTTATAACAATATATGCATATATTGTTAAGTTTTAACAATATTCTTTAACCTCGTTAAGTTACGATTATTTATATGTTCATCTTTCGTGTATCCCAAGAATAATCTGTATATTCTTTGAAGTAAGTCCATTAAAGTTTAAATTAAATAGAAATATGTATACTTCGTGTATCCCAAGAATAATCTGTATATTCTTTGAAGTCCATTAAAGTTTAAATTAAATAGAAATATGTATAATTTTATAATAATTTGCATAAGTCATTTCCTTTAAATTAAACAAATGAAATTTTAAGAAAATGTATTATGATATAAGATTTGTTTAAAAAAGCATTCGCTTACAACTTTGGATCCGGATTCAATCCAAGACCCCACGTCTCCACATGTTTTAAGGAGGTCTGATCGATTTCCTGAAATGGTAAAGCAGCAAAAATGAGGAAGAAAGGGAAATGAGGAAGAGACTCTGTCATATGTCGTTTTATGCGCTTTATAAGTGATGGAGCTAATCCACCTCTCACTACAGATCATCTATAGAATCTATACCGTAATGAGATTATTGTTAGGTAAAGGTTCTATAGACCAAGCTTCTAATCCTTCATGAAAAGTATAGCGATGAGGATGTAGAATTTAGCTTGGCCCTTCAGGTGGCAAGCCAATGCCATGCTTATTTGTATCGATGTCATGTTTTATTAATAAGTTTTGTACTAATTGATAGATTTTTATAAAAAAATCAACAGGGGCATTTTACTATAGCATCAAAAAAAATCTCACAGTTTTATCATTTAAAAGTGAGAGATATTGGAATTTCTGAGACATTCTCTTAATATCTTTTGAAGTGATAGAATTTTACGAAATTTAGTGGAAAACCATGACATTATTTATAATCTTAATGTGATGCCAATTAACTCTGTAGCTTTAATCATTTAAAACTTTTCTGGTCGTTCTAATAACTTTAGAATAATTTAGTTTTTATGAAATTCAGTAGAAAAGTCACATCACTCAAAATGACTTTGACGATATATTTTTTGATCTATACTGTAGATCTTTAATAGTTCCAAAATAATGGACAAATGCTGAAAGTTGGTAGTTAGTTTTCTCCAGAATTTTTTATTTTCAATTCATTTGAATATAAAACAATTTTAATGATAAATACTTTAAAAAAAATAAAACTGTTTTATTTAAAATTTTAAATAGTTAATTTAATATATATTTTGCTTATATATTTAATCTATTATACGATAATATTCATAAAAATGCTTTTTTTAAATAGGAAGAGTGCAAGAATTATTTTTAAAAGACAGAAATTATTCTATTCAGTCAATATATGAATATGCAATTCAACAGTGCAAAAATTACTGTTTTATTCTTAATTATCTGTGAAGGAATGGAAACCGATTTAAACAGGAATCTGGACGTAAAATCCAATTTAAAAATTCCTTACGCTTTATTAAAAAGAACAGCAGAAATGTTAGAATGTTTGTTTATCCTCGATTTCTACGATCATTAAGGTTTAAACGTCATTTAACTTCTAACATAAAACCGAATGAATATAAAATGCAAAGCTTTATCGATCAGAAAGAGAAGCTTAAAAAGAATATTGGTACTTGGTGGCTAATGAATCCGAAAACTGGCGAAAGTTTTCAACAAAATCATCAGGAAGAATCATCAATGAAAAACATGGATCATAAACAACATAATGTTTTTCTCAATAATGAAGATGGTACATTTGATGATTCTTTGGATAAAAATTCTAAAATTTTAGATAACATTGACAAAAGAAATTCGGTCTCTAATAAACAACAAATAATGATAGTTAGCGGACGTTTCTTTCAATATGTGACAGATAAAATGGATAATGATCCGCTGATAAACGAATATATGAGAAATGTTGAAAGAAATAAAACTTATAGAAAATTTGATAATACAGTTAATAATTCTGCTTCCAAAAAAAGGGAAGTTTTGAATGGAGACATCAATGAGACTAAAAATAAACCGCCGAGAAGTACGGTTTTTATTGGTATATTATTTAATAATGGAAACAATAGAACACGAATAAATGCTAAAAATGTTAAAGGTACCATCGCAGATTCCTCAAAAGTTTGGCTGGTGCATAAACAGCACAGAATAGAAATTCTGATGAGAAAATTAAAATTCATAATAAAGCTGATAAAAAATCGTCATCAGATATATTTAAAAGACATCAATCTGGTAGATTTTTGAATTATTATTCTCAAGAGAGGAATAAAAGAAAGCACTTTGTGAATAGTAACAAGGAAAATGAAGAGAGAGATATTGAAACTGGATTGATGAATAAAGGAGAGCCGAAACATCTATTGATATTTCATAAAAATCCTAAAGATAAATCGAAACTGGTGCAAAGAAATTCCGAGAATCAAATAATAAACAAATTTTTGCACAGGAAATTAAAACAAAGGAACATTCCTTCTCATCATGAGAAAATAGGAAATATTAAGGCTACTACACCTGTTAAATATCTGATAGCATTTATGTTTGTTTTAGTGATTATTTTGTGTTTAAGTATCGCATAAATATTTAAAAAGTTATTCTAATGTCGGAAAATATAATAAAGACAAACATACCTTCGTGAATAAGAGAAATATAGTTCAATCCCTTCATAATCCAAATAGTTATCGAGATAATGCAAAAATTGCTAATAATAAAATAAAAAATGAAATCGAACCAATTAGAAACATTAAAGAGAAAATTTCAGAAAATAGCAATGAGTCAGCTACAATTTCTTATGACCTGATAGATATAAAATCAGAAAAGAAGAGAAATAAAAAATGTGATACAAAAGTTAAAAACAGACAATTAGATAGTAACATCGCGAAGATTGTAGAAAGCAGTCAACAAGAATCGCCAGATATTGAAAATACACCTAATATGCGAGAAGAGAACGTGTTATTCAGTTTAACTGAAGACACCCAACCAAAATTCATTAAATTAGAGAAAAAAGAAGGCATCTTTGAACAATACGCTTCGATTTTGTCAACATTTCAAGAGAAACAAAGTATTGAAAACAAAGAAATAAAAGAGAATAATAAATTAAAACGAGCAAATTTTCCAAATGAAGAAAATTCAATTAAGATTCAGAACTCGGAAGAAAATAAGTATGAAGGGGCTAAGGGTTACTATTTTAACGAATTGTGCAGCATATTAGACATAGCCAGTAGCCAACTAGAAAATGAATTAACCGATGATAGCGATTACCATTCTATCAAAGATTTCAACAGCTGGAAATGCAAGCCTCATTTATTAAAATGCAACTATAGAGACAAAAATTGCAACATAAACGCATTGAACACTTCCTGTGATGCTCGGACAAAGACAAAAATGAATACATCGAATGCAAAAAGCAGTTTTCAAAAGTAGAACACTTTGGAAAATTTGGAAATAGATAATAATAAGTTAAGTCGCACGAAACAATTTTACTCGGTGCAATTGCTAAAAAGCCATGGAGAACACTTAAAAATATTCGAAATGCCAGCAAAAACTTATTCAAAACACAATCGTTGATAGGTGTTTTAACAGAACACTTTGGAAAATTTGGAAATAGATAATAATAAGTTTAGTCGCACGAAAAGAATTTTACACGGTGAAATTGCTAAAAAGCCATGGAGAACACTTGAAAATATTCGAAATGCCAGCAAAAACTTATTCAAAACACAATCGTTGATAGGTGTTTTAAGACAGTTTCAATCCGACGATTCATCTTCTGATCCTTTAATTGATCCTAATGAATGGCAAGAAAACATGAATAATGATACAGAAACTAGTTTCGAAACAGATACGAGTTTATCGTCTTATAAAATTACCAGAACGAACTGTGTTTAAAGGAAGAAATGCAATATTTTACATTAAAAATAATTTGCAGAGAAGCAAATGTTTCAAAATTTATTAATTTATAAACGAAATTCATATTTGTACATTTAATTAAAAAGAAAATACTTGAAATAAAAATTTATAGCTATTTTATATGTTTTTGTAGGAAGTTGATAAGAAACTTTTTACGATTCTTTCAATGATAATATTATTCCTTTCACTAATTATTTTTTATATAGGTTAAATATAAACTTGTACTACAAATTAATCTATAAAATAAGTGCTAATATAACTTTATAAAATTGTAAATAACTTTAATGTGACATAGGTGGAACTGGGAAGAACGACGTAATCGAATGACGTATCACAGAGCGATTACATAGCAGTAGAGATTTTTGAAATTAACTTCTAAATTTCCTGTAAACATATTTTTTCTATAATATATGTAAATATAATAAAAGTTTCATTACGGTATTAAAAATATATTAGAAAACATTAAACAATGAATGATGATGTCTTCAACAGAATATGGGTCATGGGTCATTATTCCGCATACACTCCTATACCTTCCAAACTATATGAGCCTATGTGCAACAAATAGATTGAAAGTAGAATTAACTTCTATGATAGAGAGCGGTGATTCAAGCAATGAAATCTATGTCTATTCCGCATACACTCTTATACCTTGCAAACTATATGAGCCTATGTGCAACAAATAAATTGAAAGTAGAATTAACTTCTATGATAGAGAGCGGTGATTCAAGCAATGAAATCTATGTTTACGTGTTCTCTGTTTTGGCTTTGTTTTTCAAGATTCTTCTATAATAAAAGAAAGTTACTTATAGTTGGAAATACTGTATACACATAAGTCACAAAGCGATTATAGCTGACGTATAAGGATTATAAACAACTATCCAAAATTTTATGATATACTTATCATTGTGCCTGTCTTTATGGTGTTAGTAGCTTCGATAGTTTTTGCTTCAGATTTTTGATAAAAAAATTATTTTTCCGATTATGCAAAATTCGAACTATATAAAAAAATCAATCTCAATTCTTTCTATAAGTTCGAGAATCCCCATTTACCTTAAAAAGTTACTTATAGTTGGAAATATTGTATACACATAAGTCACAAAGCGATTATAGCTGACTTATTAGCATAAGGATTATAAACAACTATCCAAAATTTTATGATATACTTATCATTGTGCCTCTCTTTACGGTGTTATTAGCTTCGATAGATTTTGCTTTAGATTTTTGATAAAAAAAAATTATTTTTCCGATTATGCAAAACTCCAACTATATAAAAAAATCAATCTCAATTCTTTCTATAAGTTCGAGAATCCCCATTTACCTCCTATAACATCAATGAATCTCCTGTAACATCATTCTTCACTTATGTGGTTGCCTCAGACTCAATATATTGATCAGATCGCACTACATAAATATCAGATATTAAAGAATTCTCGTTTTAAAAAAAAATAAAAATTTATAACAAACATTTTTCCATGAGAAAAATTGAAAAATTTGTCACATGCGAAGAACATCCAATATATATTTATCTTTTCTATAAATAGATTCATATTGTGCACTCTGGCTAAATTCAAATCGACAAAATTATTCCAGTTCGATTGTTGAAGTTCTTTTGCTGTATGAGATATGAGCATTCCGTATGTATTTGCCCTCTTTTCGAGTTTGTAATTTTTGCCAATTTATTTTTGTTAATGTTTTAAGTACAGTATTTTAGTTTTCGTGACCGTTAAAATGAACAGAAGAAATGAAAAACAGAGATAATTTACATTGAAAGAAAAATTGACGATATTAAATGAAAATAGATGCTGAAGAAAAGTCAGATTGCTGAAAGATGTAACACTGCACTTCAACATTGTGTACATATTTTAAAGATCGTAAAAAGACGGACAAAACAGAAACAGAAGAGAGAGAGAGATCTCAAAAGAAAAAGATTCGGAAAACTCAACTCAACTCAACACAATAAAATCCGATATTACCTGTTTAGGTAATATCGGATTTTATTTCCTTTATTCAGCAAATAAAACTTTATTATGATGTAATAATATTTATGGCCCCATGAATTTCGTTTATAATAATTTTTAATCTCTATATGAAGGAGTTCTCAACAATACTCTCCAAAATATTTTCCGATGAGACTAAGGAAACAGTAGATCTCAAAATCTTCTATCGTAAATGTAAATTTTTAGTAGTTAAATCAAACTTTGTTTTTAAAATTTTTAGGTGCACATGTGTACTTAGGGATGGTCGAATGGATCAGATCCTCAGATTAAAATAAAACCCAACCTATTAACATAACCCCTAGGGATTGCATCCAAAGACTCCAAAGGGCATCTCAATCTTGGAATTTTCGTTTTAACGAAACGTTAGAAATTTAAATATACACTTAAAATAAAAGCACTATATCCAGACATAATTTATTATATAGAAATTGCCGATAACACCAAAATTTTATGATATACTTATCATTTTGCTTTTCTTTATGATGTTAACAAGTTCTTCCCTAAATGTTATCCGAATTTTCGAATCTAAGTATATTATTTTCATTTTATTTAAAATAAATTAACTTTTACATCCTGATATTCAATTATTTTATATTTGTAGTTTAAAAATATTAATCATTTTATTTATTCATCCGAGATATATCGATATTATAATATTTTATCTGCCATAACAGGGGCTGTCCCAGTCAGTGGCTAAACTAGATGGAGCAAGATCCAACCCAATCCCGAAAAAAGGGAGGTTAAGTCCACTAATGACTTCCCCAAAACCCTGGCAATAAATATTGTATTTCACTATGTAAAAATCCAACTTGAACTTAAAATAAGATAATTAAGAATATAAATAAATATCAATAAACGCTCAGTTGAGGTAATATGGAGGTTTTAGCTAATGCTTTTTCCGCCGATTGCGACATCAATAAACAGGAGGAAAAGTCTTAAATAGTTAGAATTTTACCTTAATATACGGTGTTAACAAATTTTTCCATAATTTTCACTTGTCTCTAAATCAATATAAATTGTTTTCAGTATGTTGAAATAAAATATATTTCTTCATTATTTAAAATTTTAAAAATTTCCGAAATGAACCCTCTGAGACTAGCTCATTGTAGGATAAGTTATATTCCCCAAAACCCTGGAAAAACTCAAAACAGATTCACTTTTGTGGATCTGGGATAGCGAAATTCTTTAATTTAAAAAAAAACAAAATGAATGCTTGGAAAACTTTACGAAAGGATAGAAGACTAATTTAAAAGATTGGGAAAAACTCAAAACAGATTCACTTTTGTGGATCTGGGAGAGCGAAATTCTTTTATTTAAAAAAAAACAAAATGAATGCTTGGAAAACTTAAGAAAGGATAGAAGACTAATTTAAAAGATAAATGTACTAACAATTTAGGCAAAAATAAAGTATTTTCTTTACTTTGTCTAAAGGTAAAAAAGGCAATATGAGGCATACCATTTTATTATATTATATATACTATTATATATTAATACGGAATATTAACTGCATTTCCCCGTCTAGAAACGGTTGAATAACTCGAGAAATACACTTTGAATTGAAAAATAAAAAATAGGTGTTCAATATTTTTAAAAACGCTATCCAGTGATACCAAAATTGACCCCTCCCCACCCCCTAGGGGTAGGTGGGGTAACTTTGAAAGGCTTAAATGGGAACTCCTAGTTTTTATTGCAGAATTAATTTTAGATGTAGACTTTAATTGAAACAATCTGTTGATTCGTGATAAATGGTGTTGAATTTTTTCAAGAAACTACTTTTAGCATTAGCCAAGAACAATGACATATACATAATAGGTTTCTGTTCCTTCGGGATGGTTGTTTTAGGTGAGTCACTTCGCCTCTCACCATCAAGGCAATAATGGCAGAATCCCCTGCTTAATTAGATGTTCAAATTGCTCACCTCCAGCTACTTGACAGTGTCCCTACATGCAATTCATTTTCGAAAAGCAATTCATCAAAAGGCTTAAATGAGAAATCCCAATTAAAAAAATCTATCCACTGATACCAGAATACAACTGATCTCTGCCATCCCCGGGGTGAGTTTTGGTATTACTGAATAGCTTTTTTAAAAATATTGAACACGTATTTGTTTATTTTTCAATCCAAAGTGTATTTCTTGAGTTATTCAACCATTTCCAGACTTTTCGGACACCCTGTATATATACAGTATATGTTTTAACGCCACTTTCCAATCAGTGATGATGCTATAACAGACGTTGTCATAGGCTGCTCACCTTTGTGGAACATTCAGCCAGACTATAGAGAAGGGGATCGACGGGCCTGGACCACATGATTATTATTTTCAAACGGTCGGATACGAGAATCGAACCCGGACTGTCTAGAGTTGAAAATCGAAGCGTCAAGAAAAGGATATTGAGCGTTAAAATCTTAATGATTTCTGTAAAGGCGAAAATCTAGTCGTTCTCATTGGTAATTTTAATTTCATTATTATCGCAAAAAATATAAATAAGGGCAAAATTATCACCATTATTGCCATAATTTAACAAAAATTTTGCGATAATAATCGATTTTCATTTAAAACAGCTTACCACATGTGAAATATTAAAAGAAGTAAATGTAATTATATAAATTATTGCCTATATAATGTTTTATTCAATAAATATTTATTATTCATTCTAGTACCTTAATAAATATTTATGAACATATCACGTAAAAGTAGACGAGAAGCTGCCATATTTGTTTATATTCTAAGGTAAATTGATTACTGGATGAAGGTCTATAGATGTTTCGCTAAAATCTAAAAAACGAAATATAAGGTATGCAGAAAAGCAAAATATTATTATCTATTAATTGCAAATGCTTCTATTACGAGAAATATCCCGAATATCCTAGCATATGCTGTTGGAACTGTATCTGTGAGTCATTGTTAATACTCGTAAAACCTAACTAGAGAATCGAAATTTAAATATGTGACCATGTCGAATTTAATACTGGAAACATTGCATTTCGCTGCAATTTACGTGAGTTATATATTTCTTTCCGATAGAGAATATTTCATCACAGTCATTGTTAATACTCGTAAAAACTAACTAGAGAATCGAAATTTAAATGTGTGACCATGTCGAATTTAATACTGGAAACGTTGCATTTCGCTGCAATTTACGTGAGTTATATATTTCTTTCCGATAGAGAATATTTCATCATTAAAATATTACGAGAACTATTAAGCAATTCGGTTGATTCTTTTCTACTAGTCGTCATGACAAACTTTATATTTTCAATGTTAATGTTTCCGAAAAATTCGTGATATTAAACAAAGAATTTTAAGATTTCTGGAATGTCATCCACAGACAGCGAAATACTTAAATACGTTAAATATTTAAAAAAATTTCTAAATTTTCTGTAATTTTTCATATCAATAATTATATTTTTGATAATTGTGGCATTCTTGTTTCCTGGATTTATCCCCGATACAATTATCAGACATTCAGTTTGTAATCATTTCTGTTATAGTGGTGATAAATATGCCAATTCTCTGTTACTGCAATGGCCAAGGAATAACATTCTTCCTGCTGTTTTCCAGTGTAGTTTGCATAAAGTTGAAAGAAGTTAACTTACATTTAAAGAATATGATCGATCTTGTTGTTGATCATAATCAGTTTAACTCGAATCAGAGAAGACACAACGACGTTTGCCTCTTAGTTACGAATATGGATAAATTCTTTCAAGTGTACTGTACATTTTCATAATATATTACTCTTATTCCGGGAATATTGATAGGAATGCAAGAATTTTTCAAACAAACAGTTTCATAATCAAATTTGCACTTGCAACATTCGTATTATGTGTATCGCTAGGTATACTTTCGACAGTTGCGCTGTGCCAAGAAATATATATCTGTGTATCTGTAGAATCTGTGTATATAGATCTGGAGTTCTTAAATATTTTTAAAATTATTGCTTCAAACTGACTCTGCAATTTTTCAGGCTTATTTGCCTAAAGATCATCTCAATTGCTTGTTATCTAGAGAACTTCCATCACGGATTAGATTTCAGGTGAGATTTTTCTCCAGATACAAAATTATAATTTTACATCTCGAGCAGATATTAATTTGTCTGAATGGATTAATGTATTTCTAAAGAGAATTTTAGGACCTGAAATAGGATTGACGTGCTTGGATATATTTGTGGTGACACGAAATAATCTGATTTCGGTAATAATAATTATTTTCATTAATATTTTGGTTATTCTTTACGTTTAAAGATAAATCTGTTATCTTTAATGCCATATTATGAATATTAACTTAATATACTTTTTTCTTTTTAATTTTCCATATTGCAGATTCAATTTGCACCAATTTATTGATGTGTTTACAATATCGAAGATAAAAATAAGATTTCCATTTAATAGAGCTTAATTATCTTTAATAAAGTCTTTTCATTTTCTATGTGATTTTACGTGCTTTTTCTGATTGGTGATTACTAAGCGGCGAAACATTTCATGTCCACTATGGGCAGCTCACATTTTTAATACAGTCGGCCCTCAGATGAAAGATGAGATTCAATGAATCGAGCCCAGGCCCTGCCTGAAAAATTCTTGGATGCGTGGGATCCGAAAATTGATCCAGGTGGTAAGCGAACTATCCAGCCCTGAGAGATTAGGAAAAATCTCTTTTCAATCAAAAGTGTCCTGGATCGATTTCGGATTCCATACCTCAAACTATTTTAAGGAGGATTCAGATACACATACCTCCCTTGGGCCCACGCCTTTATGTGGCAAGGGAGATTGCATGCTCCAGTGATCCTTCTAGGCTGTTGGTAGTTCAATATTTCAACTATTTGACAGTCCGGTTTGTTGGTAGTTCAAATGGCCTGACGAAAGGATGCCAGGGGTTGTCTGGGGTCCACACTAGGCTATACTATCGTTTGGCTAATCTTGGTGATCAACACGGTGAATTTCTACTCACGATTTTCAGAACTCGAAGAAAGGAAAACCGGACTGTCAAATCCGAATTTAAAACTGGAATGGGTAAAGGACAACGAGAACCGAAACGGAAGTATGAATGGAGATTGGTGTATGGAATGTGAACAGACAAGTGAAAAGGAATGAACAGGAACGTGTAAATGAAATGTGTAAATGATTGCGATTGGATATGTCTGTATGAGTGAAACATATCGAAAGAGATGTGAAAGGAATGATATCGTGGGAATATGGTCTGGGGTAAAAGATAATGAGCGAGCAAGAAATGATATGGATATGCTGATGAATAAGAACAAAAATGTGTACGTTAGAATACAAGTGTGTGAATGACAGAATAATATCGATACGGGTAAAATTAATAATAATCAAATATTTTAAAAGGGTAATTGATAAAACCGAACTAAATAACAATAACAGCATTAGTTCCATTCAAAAACCGTAAATGTAAAAATTAATTGGTAAATATAGTGTAAAACCCCATACCTTTAAATACTGTATAGTGTAAAAAATGCTATGTTTAAAACACTGCTATCTGATAAGAAATGCCATAATTTTAAAATTCTTTCCAAATAAAATTTTAAAAAGTGATTAAAAAACTGATTAAACTCTAAGGTAATTTAGATTTTTTGGAGTAAGTTTATTACAAAAAGAAATTTAAAAAATATAATGCATTCTCTATTAAGATTTCTTTTACATTAAAAACTGATTTTATAATTTATTTTAGATATTAAAAAAATTATGAAATACTAAAGACTATTGGAAAAAATGTCTGACAATTTTTGCTAAGGAATAAACATTATATATATAGGATATATATAACAAAAGGATTTATTAATATAGCTGTAATTATTAATATGTTATAGTAGTATTTATACATAAAATTTTCTGCCGGATGAAGTTAGTTAGTGAAATTTGTGATTACTTTTCACTTTAAGCCACAAAACCTCGTCAAGGTCTAATAAACTTGAAAACTGGATTAAATTGATATTTTAAAAAGAAGAATCCAATACAAATAAAAATATTGTAATAGATATTTAAGAATTTATATTGACTTATGTTATGCATTAAATACAAAGAGAAAAAAAAAAAAAAATTAAATTTTTTTCTTCTTACAAAAGCCATTATTAAAATCAAAATTCCCAATATCTGCAAGATTACATATTACAGTATATAAAACAACCTTGCAGAAATATAGAACATTAAATAAATAGTTTAAAAATATAATTTCAAGTTATTTTCATAGAATATTACAATCAATTTAAAATAATTTCTTTAACTTTTCAGTCTATTATAGATTTCCTGTAACAGATTCAAACAATAATTTTCTAATAAAAAAAAAAAAAAAAAAAAAATGACAATATACACGGAACTGTAGAAAAAAATATCAGAAAAATAAATTATCATACTTCATTGAAAATTTTCTTAAAACTTTAGCTTTCAATAAAGTGAACTAAAGTACTTATTTTCAGTTATTTTTTTATTTCAATATTTATTACCAAAAAATCTACTTCATAGCACAGTTAACATTATATTTTAATATGCTATAATAAAATATACTTTTCATTTTAGAGACTATCGTTTACTCCTGAATGTGTACTATATATTCATTTAATTTCAAATATATATAATAATAAAGCATAACTGTTATTTTTAAGGATTACACAGTTTTTTCATAACTTAAAATTTAAACAATATAAATAACATTTAATGCAGTTTTTACATTCCATGAATATATTTCCGTGTCATCTAACCTTTAAGTCATCTCTGGAATTTTATTCAAGTTCCTCCTGTAATTGTTATTGAAAAAAAGATACTTATTGCAGTATAATGGTTATCATGTATAAATTAATATCGCCTTAATATCTGCATATTTATACATAAACTAATCATTATTATTGATCTTGTTTAAAATTTCATTTACAATAAGTCTGTAAAATAATTAAAAAAAACTATAAATAATTATTCAAAATTCTAGCTTATAAACAATAGCTCATTAAATATTATTCACAAAATAACCAAGAGATGAGCTGATGTCTCAAGTCTAGGCCAAAGCTATATTGAGCACATCTATTACTGTACACGTGAAAAAAAGCACGTGTTCTATTAAAATTTACCTGAAATAAAAACTGACCGAGGTCATCATTTTTAATATAACTGAAATAATTAATAAAAATTCTAAAAATATTAGAATTTGATAAAGTCACGTGTTAATACACCATTACCACTCCCCTTCAAAACAACCAAAAACTTTTTATCGCTAACATATTATATTTGACCAATTATAGTTATTAACATAAGTAACAATCTTTATTTCAATTCAAGAATCTTACGTTTATCTGCTCCAAGATATATCGTTCCTACACATTTACTATTAAATCTACTACTTCCCTCGTTCCTCTTATTCAAGTAAACCTTAACCTGTGCAATGATGACGTTAATGGTTATTGTCCAGTGTATCTATTTTATATATAATATATTATATGATAAATATTATACTATAGCACAGATTTCGTATTATAGTGATTTTGAAAATTTTAAAATAGATATTATTAAATAATGTATGCTGTTGCATTTTTAAATAATATTACAGAATATATTTTAACTATATAAATACGTTTTTTTTATTTATAGAAAAATAAATTAATAAATTAATTTCATGTATTTAATGTTAATAACTAATAATTTCCTGAGAAAATGACCATAATGAACGTTATTTAAAAGAATAACATTTTATTTTTATAATTAAAATAACTTTATGTGTATAATAAAATGATTATTTATAATTAAAATTAATAGTTATGTTTAATATTTTTCTATTTAATTTAGACTTTAAACAATCATAGATAACAATTATTTCTGAAAATAAACTGAATTAAATAAATTATATTTTAACGAAAATTTATGATATATTTTTTTAAGAAACATTTAAGATAATAGCTAAAAGATATTATCGGTTTTTAATATGATGACGTGTTAATACTGAAACTAATAATGGATGAGTTCATAAAATGATATTTAACCCTAAAAATCTATGTATTTAACAATCTCCAATCACAGGGAAATGCAACTTGCAAATGTTGCCAATTCGAACCGTTCATAAAGTAACTTTCTATCTTGAGTAAGAAATGGCTATATTTATGAACTGGTAATATTGTTCCACAAATGATTTCTGGTAATATAAAATGAATACAAATTTCATCTTTTCAAATATTGTAATTATTCATATGAAAATGCAAACATTTTTTAATTTTCTGGATGCACATGGAATACTGTATTTTAATATAGAAACATGAATGAAATATAATACGTAAAAATATTTTCAGAGCAACTATTTGCTTTGATTCAAATTTAAAGTTGATCATTACTAAGGCAATGGATTTAATTAAATTTTGCTGTAATAATGTGAATTTAAATATGATTGGATTTTATTTTATTTATTTATTTCATTTTTGAGCGCATTCAAGAATAAATCATTCTAACGTTTTTTAGATGAATAATATAGAAGTATTATTATTATTATTTATTTATTACAATAACATTTAAAAAATTTTAACTATCAAGGATTATCGAAACAAAACGAAAATGAAGGTTCAAAAGAGCCATCTCTTAAAACAAAACTTTTTAACAACCAGAAGTCAAAAGATATTTCACAATTGAAGATTTAACACAACGGAACCATTGATTATTATTATTATTTTTTTTTAATCACATATTGACGTGAATAAATAATATGCGTATCTTCAAGATATAGAAAATCGTATGTATTGGGGATATTTATTGGTGAGATATTAAAAAAAGTATACAAATCCATTTCTACTTGTATTTACGATATGTTATATCAACTTATCAAGATATGACATAAAAACTGCAAATCTTGGAAACAGAACTTCAAATCATTGAAAAAAGTTTTGCTTATGCAATGTTTCCCAATCTTGTTTAATCAGCGATCACTTTTTAGAGTATTGAAACACGATGACATACTGACATTATCACGACCTATAACCTATAATGAAAACTGAGTTTTATCATGATAATGTCAGTATGTCACGGTGTTCCAATACTCTGAAAAGTGGTCGCTGACTAAAAAAGAGTGGGAAACAGTGGCGGCTCGCCCATAAGGGCTGCAGGGCTGCAGCCCTCCCACCAAAATGAAATATTTTCCGTTGAAACATTCTTACTCGAATGCTGTTCTTGCGAAATTCTTGATTTCACTCTTGTTGTTTCAGCGTATTATTTAAAGGATTGTTATGCAAACTCCTACTATCCGTATTGTCAGAAACTTTGTCATTTAAATTTTTAACTAGAATTTTTAATTCTGGGATATTTAACATAATTTTTCTTTTTCAAAAATTATTTTAATAGTTATTAATTTATCAAGATAATGGAATGATATACAACATTCGCTAGCATTACTTCTTAGTCACGAATCACCGCGTGGTAAAGTATTGATTTACTATCTGGCCAATTGAATTTTATCCTTCACCTCACGACCGACTCCATCATGAGTGTAGACGGCCCTTAATAGTCATTGGAATGCTCACAAATCAAGTAATACTGATTGGACAGTGGCGTAAAACAAAACAGAAGGAAAAAATTCACTTCTACTCGAGTGGTGTGAGGATAGCATGAACACTACGTAAATTGAAAAATATTATAGTTATAAGTTATTTTCCATTATTTTTAACCTGTGAAATTTTATTCATTTCCATCTGATGGATACCGAGTGGCGGAGCAGACCAATATTCTATCACGTGCAGCCAAGTTATTTTCCATTATTTTTAACCTGTGAAATTTTACTCATTTCCATCTGATGGATACCGAGTGGCGGAGCAGACCAATATTCTATCACGTGCAGCCCATATCCTGGTGAGGTTAGCTTTCAAGTGAAGGATGGGCTTCAATGATCTGACCCCTGACCATTCTGGAGGTTGTGAGACTCTGTAATTAAACCCGAATCCTCCAGAATGAAAGCAGAGTAAGTTTCCGTTTTAGTCATCCGTCCTGATTTTTTCTGTATGGTTTAAAAATATGGAAATCCCTGCCGCTAGTACCCACCGGTATCCAGCCAGTGGGTATTAAGCAGCGGGTCACCTTTGCCCTGGTAGGGTCAGCCATCCAGGCTGACCCTACCAGAATCTGACGCTTAAAAAATGAAGAATGGTGTTCAACAAGCCAGACCCAGAATCTCACGCTTAAAAAATTGTGGAGATTGTGCGATCCGGTAATTGAACCCGAATCCTCTAGGATGGATGCATAGAACGCTTTCACGCGATATCCGGCCGACTTCATCAGCACGGTCAGTTACAATCTTTGAATATTTGTATAAATTCTTCTATTTACTAATATATGCAAATTCCGGCAGCCATAACTTCAAGAAGTTGGGACATGCTCGTTGAATTTCATTCTTGAATCTCCTGTCCATCCTGTTACGTGTGATGGCTAGCCAGTGGAGGACTCTAAAATATCAACAAGTAATCAATCAAATATTGCAACAATATATCCCAAGTGAGATTCTGCAGGATAATTAAAAACAAACTTACTACTAAATTTTGTGAAGTTTTTCAAAGAGGTTGATATATTTTATTTTATAATTCTAATTTGCTGTCATTAGTAATTAATAAATATCTGGGCTAATTCAGACGCAGCCATAGGCCCCCATATTTGTGGAGAGGTTTTACGAACTATAGAGCAGCATTTCCCAACCTATCGATCGCATTAAATTTTAATGGGTTATACCCTATTCACACGGTAAACTTTAAGCTGGCTTAAATAGCAAAACCGGTTTAAGAATTATGGTGTGAACGGAACCGATTTAACACTGAATCGATTTAGTTTCGAAAAAGCAGCTCAGCTTAATTCGCTTCTGTGAAGAAGCTTAAGTCGGTTTGTGACGTTACAAGCTCTCCACGCGGTCCGCTACTTCACTTAATTCAACATGGACGATGTAACTCGATAGGATTTCGTCATCGGAGGAAAAAGCTCGAGCTACAGCCTCCATATTATTAAGTGAAGAAGAAGAAGAAGAAGAACTCGATAGGAAATGTCATCGATGGACCTACAATGGATGGTGTAAATAACAAAAATAGTTTTCAAAAGTAAAAGGAAATGTCATCGATGGTGTAAATAACAAAAATAGTTTTCAAAAGTAAAAAACGGACAGAAAATTGGTGGTCTGGAATTCAACACCTCAATTGCTGTTTGGATGCGTCCTCTTTTATACTTGAGTGACGAACACTTCGGTACTCGCTCATTTACATACTTATACGTAACAAGTTCAGAAGTTATTAGTTTACAGTCATTCATGTCATTATCTTTACAATTAATTTATGTATCGAACAAAACACCGATACGTATCATTCTTATTTTCACATATCAGTTCAGTGGTAAAATTATGTAGATAAGATGATATCATTAACCGGGAGAGCTCTTCCGTAGGACGGTTCCGATTCCGTATCACGTGATTGCTAACTACGACGGAGAAGGTGGAAGTAAGTTAACTTTTAAACTAAAATATAATATGTTAGAATATAGGAAAATAACGATAAATAATAAGTGCATAATAAAATAAAAATAGGACAGGTCCAAGTTAACTTCCTCACAATCCTTGCTCACTGCACAGACCGCAGGTAGGCCAAAAGCCTGTTCATATAATCTGCAGGTGCCATAGAATAATGTCATTCTATGTTTGAATAGTATACAGAACGTTTTATGTTAAACAGATTACAAAGCCGCATGATAATTTCTTATATTAAATAAGAAAATTATTAAAATTATTAATTATTACAGTTTATGCTAGAAATGTCCATTGGGTTCTTGTAAACATGTATATATATATATATAGCACTTAATAATAAAAAATACATATAGTCAAATTATTGGATTACTGGGTGGGAGCTGAATAATTTGGAAATTTTTTCTGAAGTATGCTAAGTGGAAATCAAATATATTATGTAGAATGCTACAGCATACTGTGATGTTCATATTATATTATGATTCCTCAATATCTACTGTGTTTACTTTGTTTTTGACATGACATAAAAATTGCAAAGTCGCGGGTTAGTGCGAAGGCAATACTCTCTATTTATCAGCTAAACCTAACGGCTAGCGACTCTGCAAATTGAAAGAATTTTTGACATGATATAAAAATGACTGTAAAAGTATTTGTAATATATTCATAAATATAGTAAATTATACAAAATAGAGTTAATTATTATTATTTTTTATGTAAATATATCACTATTTTATACTTTAAAGAAATACAGAATATGAAAATGAACTTATACAGCTTTCGAGCAATATAATTACCATAGAAAAAAACAAATCTAAAAAATATTATTAAAAAATGAATAAATTTAAATAAAAATTTTTTATTGATATTAAAAAAAATTTTTCATTGGGACTCAAACCCAGCTTATTCATTCTGCAATCAATTACACTCAGACTCAGCTATTCAAGCTTTAAAGTTTTTAACAAAATAATAGTAATTAAAGAAAATGTCAAAAAACGTGAACTTTAAAAATTAAAAAATTGGCTGAGTATCTACAGGTTTTGTCAGATGAATCAATACATGAATCATCATCATCCTGCAAAATTTTGTTCATATTGGCAAGTCATAGTCAATCAGATCTCCTTGTTAAGTTATAAATAAAAAATTTTAATATCATAAATTTTGATGAAAGTTAAATTTCCATAACTCAGAGAGTTTTTGTAATTTTACTTTAATAAAAGATAACTGCATTGGGATGAAAGTACTTACATGATACTTACATATAAGTTGCAAATTAATTTTATCATCATCAAAATTATATCAATATGCATGATATTTGATCTATTTTTACATATACAGTGGATTCTGCTTAATTGGGACACATTGGGCCAAACCATTTTGTCCCAATTAAGCAGCTGTCCCAATTAAATGAAGTAATAATAAATTCTAAAATGTATTGCACTTCCATAAATTGTGTTTGAATTCAAATATCAAATAAATAAATAACGTTTTTATATATAACAAAGGAATAAGCGTGTGAAGTCCATGTTTCTGCGCATGTGCGAACTTCCGCGCCGGAAGTTCCGCCATTACTATTTTTTCTCGCTTCGAATCTTTAATCGCGTCATTCAGAAACCTAAATCCCAATCTCATTATAAATTTTGAATTTAAATTATCATAGTTTACTTCCTATTTATGTTTGTATACTACTTTTTGTTATTTGACTTCAATTTCTGTACTTTCTGTAATGCCACTTCTTACGTAGTTGATTTTTTTTTTGTAGGAGACGTGTCTATGGTAGATTTTGGTTTATTTCAGTGAGTCTACGATTCCCGGCCCAAGAGTTCCGTTTGCATTCGGCGCGTCGAGGCTACATAAATTTTGCATTTAAATAATATTTATTTTAGAATTTAAATAATATTTTATTCATTTCAGAAATTATATTTTTTTTTATTTTAAAATAAAATTATAATTATTACCTAAATAACTGAATCGGTAAATCGATAGTTTGTTAGTTTTTCACAAAGATATGCTAAATAAATGAAAAATCTCAAATTTGATATATAAGAAACAAATGTTTTGTTTTTGGTGTATTTGGGCACATAGTGACCAGAAGCTAACTACTATAATAGAAATTGAAGCAAATATCGCTAATTTTCTCAGATATGATGTCATAATTGATAATTTACTTAAAAAGTTAATTACAATATTATAATCTCATTATCTAAGAATATTTTGGAAACTTTTGAACTGATTTCTGTAATTTAATTCAGTATTATTCAAGGTTCTAAACAACAAAATGTATTTTATAAGAAAAAATATTTTTTCTTATATCCAGATAAATTAGTGTAAATTATAGTTTAATTATTAATTAACAGATGGCGCCACAATAAAATAATCTATTAATTCAAGGATGGTGCCAATTTAATAAAAATTATTAAATTACCACTTAATTTTACGATTTAATTTGTGAAAATTAAAGCTACTCCTCTTACATAAATCTCTTAATAATTTTAAATATGATTTATTTATTACTGTATAAATTTTAAACTCTAATTTTATTATATATATTTTTTAATTATTAAAGAAATATAAAGAAAAATTTGATGTCATAGGTCTATTTTTTATTGTCGCTTAACAGCCATAATTCAAGCGAGAATTTATTCTAATAAATTGCGTGCAATATAACTTGATTGAAATTTTTATCTAAATAAGAGCAGAATTTTTCTGATTCATTAAATTTTATTATTAATTAAATATGGTGACACCAGGGGGATACAGTATAGTTTAGTACTTTAGTACTGACAAATGACTAATTTTGATCATAAAAAATACTGAATTATTGACTTTATTCAAACTAAACATGGTCAAATTTACTAAATTTTTCGGTATATTATTTATAATAAATTTGAAATTAAATTTAAAACAATTTAAAGTTGGTAAATTTTATATCTTTTTATTTAGGAAGAAAGTGATGAGGAAGGATGTGCGTGTGTCAGCATATGAGTGTCCATCATATAGGATGTTCCAAATAATGTAAATATATCCTGTCTTTATCTCGTTTATCGCTATTTTTTGATCATTTTCATTAAGAAATGAAAAACATTATGAACCTAATGTTGAAATACAATCTACCAATTGTATTTCAACATAATATCGCGCGTAAATACCAATATGAACTGAAATTTACATGTTGGGACCCAATAGAGAATCGAATCAATCGAAATGATCAATATTAATTTCATTGTTAGGTCAGTAACGATAGTTCCTGAAACTTGGGTGTTTTCAAACACTCGAGCTGACAAACTAATACTAAGGAAAAACTCTTGATAAATATTATTTATTGACTCATTGAGATTGAAAGTTCACTAATCACTGATCAATTTAATTGTAGACTTCACGAAGTTAATGCTTTATTTTTGTTTGGTGATACATTGATCATCTGGGCCAAACTGCACCAAATGCAATGTTCAGTAAAAATAAAAATACTGTACAATAATATGTATACAATAGACACTTATAGAAAACATTCTAGCATATACTACTAAATAATAATCAAATATTTCAAAAGGATAATTGATAAAAAACAAAAAAATAACGATAACAGTATTAATTCCATTTAAAAGCATAAATGTGAAAAGTTAATTGATAAATATAGTATAAAACATCATAATTTATAAATATAGTGTAAAAAAAACCTATATCTAAAACACTACTGATACGAAATGCCACTACTGATATGAAATACGAATTATTAAAATTTATTCCAAATAAAATTTTAAAAAGTGATTAAAAATACAACGATTAAACTGTAGGGTAATTTAGATTTTTTGGAGTAAGTTTATTAAAAAAAATTTAAAAATTACAATGCATTCTCTATTAAGAATTCTTTTACATTAAAAACTGATTTTATAATTTATTTTAGATATTAACTATGAAGTCCTAAAGGTTTTTGTAAAAAATGTCTGACAATTTTTGCTAAGGAATAATCATTCTTTTTTAACATAAGATTTATTAATATGCTGTAGTAGTATTTATACATAAAATTTTCTGCCGGGTGCAGTTAGTTAGGTGGGAAACATTGCATAGGTGAAACTTTTATCAATGTTCTAAACTTGTTTCCAATATTCATGATAATTATTATCATATCTTGATAATGTATATTTCGTAAACACAAATGAATTTGTATATGATTGATTTTTTTAATAACTGATCAATAAATGTTCTGAGAAATATTGTTTTCTATGTTTCAGAGATCCTATATAAAGATTCATTCACATCGATATGAGATAAAAAATACTAATCAGCGGTTCCATTGCGCTAAAGCTTCTGTGTTATTTTTGAGTATTGATTCTGAACTAACAGTATCAAACTCATTTTCTTTAAATGGTCACTTTAGACATCTTTGATTGACTAGAAATCGCATTTAAAATTAATACCTGATAGGAAAAAGAAAGATTTTTGCATGATATAAATAGTCTAATGGTTGATCATGTCAGCTATTTACATTTTAATTTCCTTAAAATAATATGTCTTAATTTATGCTCAAAATTATAAAACAATTTATAAATTGCACTATATATATATTCCTATGTTGTTAATGCCGTTTACTATCCGGTGAATACTGAGTGACGGGGCATTTCTATGCCCATCAGAGCCCCTCATACTCTAAGTGAGGTCAGCCGTCAGGTGGAGGATGGGATTCAATGAATCGGGTCCGAAATTCTTCAGGTCGGCCGGATGGCCGCGTGGTAAAGCTTTCGCTTACCACCCTGGAGGATCCGGGTTCAAAATTCGGGTCATGGAGGTCCCACACCTCCAATTTTTCAGGAGGGGTTCGAGCCCGGCCTGTTGAACCCCATCCTTCAACCATCCGGTTGACCCCATCATGGGTGCTGGCCAGCCTGTGATGGGAGCTATAAATGGCCGCCGCCAGATACAGAATATCCCATGAGGATATGGCGGCGTAATGAAACTAACATAACATAACATAACCGAAATTCTTCTGAAAAAAACTGGAGGTTTGAGGCCCGAGAATTGAATTTTGGATCCTCCAGGGTGGAAGCAGAGCACGCTTTCGGCCAACTAATTATATTAGTATTTATAAATTTTAAATTTTCTATTTTACTGAATTTCAATATAATTTATAAAAATATTTTAAACTGATTTTCAAATATTTCGTGAAAAATATTCAAGGTATATAATATTATAGTATACGTTCGACTGATGATGGCTATCGAATAGCCGAAAACGTTTTCCGAATAAATTGTTTTTAATCTCCTACGTTTTGTGCTTCAATTTATTTCAAGTATTCTAATTTTTTTTACTGAATATTTTTTATATATTCTTGCCAATGTAATAAATCGCATTTATTATAATGGCAAGAATATATAAGGCCACAATAAAGAGCGCATCGGGTCGCGAATTGAAACTGCTAGTCTAAATTTAACATAGATTCATAATCCTAACTTTCCATTTTTAATCCTTTTAATATGACGGTCGGTCGGCCAGATTGGTTGCGTGGAAACGCTTCGGCTTTCCATTCTGGAAGATCCGGATTCAAGTCACGGGTCCCACCTCTTGAAAATATTTATCAAGGGGAGAATCGCAGGGTTCCGAGGCCGCCTTGCGATCTCCGCCATTCATCATAAGGCCCTCTCCACGGATATGTATGTAACCCATGGTTGAAACTGGCCTTGCCCCTTAGTAATCTCACTGATTGGAAAGGGCGTAAAACAGCAAAAAAAAAAAAATTATATTTTAGAATTTTTTTACTTTTCTGTTTCTGGTAATAGAAAAATTATATTTTAGAATTTTTTACTTTTCTATTTCTGGTAATAGAAAATGTTTTTTCTGAATAATATTTATATAAGAAAATTAATACGTCAGAATTAATAACACCAATTCTTATATAACCCGTGATATATTATATATATATAAAATTAATATTGTCCTAGTACTTTGGGATAATTTGAAAATATCTCATTTTTCTTAAAATTGCGTAATTTATGTAAACTATATATTTTATGATTCATAGTTATTTCGCCCCATAAAAGCAGGCTTAATCAATGCATTTTTATAGTTTTATTATATTTAATTTTTGTTGTGATAATTAATTACTAAAATAAAATTATTTGCAAATAGTATTATTTTTTTAAGAACAAAAATACTTTGCTTGCAAAATTTAATTTTTTAAGAGAATCGCATCCTACAGATTTGGAAACACTATGATGACAGGCGTATTTGTTTTAGTCAAGGTTTTAGTGCTTCTAGAATTACCACTCTAGCACTAATTTTAAGATCCCGTCAGAAAATGAACGCACTCTTGAAGTTTTAATCTCGAGGAAGTGATTTACACCTGCTAAGGCGCTGCTTCGGATAAATTCGAATGAAGTATTGTATTTTCGTTTTATGAGTGAGAAATTGTACTTTAAAATTAAATTAAGCGGATGGAATATTCTTAGGTTGGTTTACTTAAATTCAAATTAAAATTTACACAAAATATATTATATTTTATTTTCTTATGCTATATAAAAGAGAAAACTACCTGCTTATCTGGCATTAGAAGTTTTCCTCTATAAGATACTCTTATAGTTTATATAATGATACAGTTTGTGAAAAGCAAGATATTCTGCTACGTAGAATACAGGATATATGATTTATTTCCAAATACTGTATTGTATTATATTTTTTGTGAGAAAGTTCTCATGCAAATATTTTTAGTTTAAAATAAAGTAAATATTACAAAACTTGTTTCCATACATCCAGTATAGCATATGCATAAATAAATTTGAGTTTGTTCCGGAAATTCCATGTTAACTTAAAATTTTCGATGTAAAATTCCATGTTAAGAATTTCGATGTAAATTTTTCATATTGACGAAATTGATATTTATTAAATTAATGAGAGTGTATATAATATATATATATATAATACACACACACACACACACACACACACACACACACACACACACAGAACACACACACACACACACACACACACACACACACACACACACACACACACCACACACACACACACACACACACTACACACACACACACACGTACACACACACACACACGTACACACACACACACACACACACACACACACACACACGTACACACACACACGTACACACACACACACACACACACACACACACACACCACACACACACGCACACACACACACACACACACACACACACACACACACACACACACACCAGCAGATTTTCACGGAGAAAAAATAATGCTTTTTGTCATTTAGTTTTGCAGAGTAAATAACAAAAAACATTATTTTTTCTCCCTGAAAATCCCATGAATTTATACATATTCGTTTTTTTTAATAGTAGTAATATATAAAAAAAACCATGATTTTCTAAAAATTGTTTTGAATAAAAATATAATTAAAAAGAATTTAAAAAAAAACATTAGATTATGATCAGAATTATTGTAATTTAATAATTTAATAAATGATTCAAGTAAAATTAAAATGCATTAATCAGAAATGTTTTTCATTTTATGATAAAACAACTGTTTTTTTATTTTTACATCTGCATTTATTTTATTCAGAAATAACTTTTGTGGGAATGCATTTACTTAATTTTTTTATAATAGTTTCAGAGGAATAATAAATAAGAATTCTTGCTAGATGGATTTTGTTGATATTCAATTAAAAAATTCAATAGCAGTTTAATTGGGATGATTTTATGTTAAAAAATTTATTACTATAATTTATTTTTAATGATTTGCATTCATTAAATAATTTTAAATGATTTCTGATAATTATATATTTTGAAATGTTAATAAGGTTTAAAAAACTAGTTATTTATATATTTTATTTAAATGTACACATTCTATATAAGCATTTGATCTGTGTTCCACTATCAGTTATTAAGAAATAAACAAATAATTCCAAAATACATTCTCTAATTTTTTGTTTATTCTGTGATGATTGATTCAGAAAAAACAGTACATTTCTAATAAAAATTTTCCCTCATAAAATTTATACATATTAAGAGTATTATAATCAGATGAAATATTGCAAAACAACCAAATACTGTATAATTTCCAAGATATAACATTTCCTGAATTAGTGGATTAAAAATTCATCCCTGACACACAACAAAAAGTATGAGTTCTGTTGTATAAAGATTCATTCAAAGAGAAGTAATATATACCAAATATCAGAAACTGCACTTTCTATAAATCTAAATTTTTTTAGAGAGTTTACTCATCATTTTTTGAGTGATGATCTAATAAAATCATATTTTCTTTACACACTTTACATACATTCTTAATTAAGACACTTTTTTATGTTGATCTGCACAGATCTAATAAAACATGCAAAAAAGGTATCATTGCTTAATCCATTAAAATTAGGTTGTTTGATTAGAATAGCAAATTTCCATTATTATTAAATTTTTTCTATGTATTGATATTCCATATATTGTTATCAATGTATAATATGAGCCTACAATTTCACATATTCAAAATATTCCATTATCATGTAAAATTGAATTATTATTAAATTCATGTAATTCTATTTTAAAATTATCAATGATAGAAAATTTAGCAATAATATGACTAGCTTCATTTAGTTTTGAATAATAATAATTATAATTGTTAAAACAAATAGAACAAAATTACTTTTAGTTCATAAAATTAATTTTAAATTTCATAAATATTCAAATTGTTTATATTAAAATTATTTGAAATATGTTTCCATAACAAAGTTCTCATCATCAAATCAATGTATTTTTAATATTGTATCAACATACTGGCCTTAATATCTATGCAAAACTATTCTTCATTAATTTTTTCACTAGCATTAAGAATGATTTTGAGAAATTTCCTTAATTTAAATGAGCAAATAAAACTAAAACTAATGAAATCTTTTATTCATAATTTGTAAAGACATTTGAAAATATTTAGAAAGTATTTGAAAAAGTGATCTGATTTTCAGATCCTCCTCAAATACTTTTCAATTTTTGAAAAAATGAAAAGGCTCTAATGAAAAAAAATTAAAATAAAATTTTACCTATGAAAAATTATTTTATAGAAAGTTATTTCTATGGTGAAAAGCTAAGTAAGGATGTTTTTTAATTAATAACAATGCTTAATAAAAGGCATTCATTTTATAAAATGCTTAATAAAAGGCATTCATTATATATAAAATAAGGACTAAATATTTAAGGAATTGAATAATAAGAATTGTTAAGTCATTCCTTATATTCTTAATGTATAGAAATCTATATCATTTAGTATAAATTTTAATATTTTGCTAAATTAATATATTAAATCTATTTGCATTTCTGATTTATACTTTTCTTTTAATCTTGAGAAATTTATGATCATAAAAGTTTAATTTACTAATCTCATTTTTCTCCTCAATATTAATCTTTTAACAAGCTTTATACAACTATAAAGTATACAAACTGCAAAACGCACACAAAAAACAAAGCTCTAAACAGGATAAATACTTTATTACCAGAAACGCTTTCGACCTTATCAGTAGGTCAACTTCAGCTGAAGTTGACCTACTGATAAGGTCGAAAGCGTTTCTGGTAATAAAGTATTTATCCTGTTTAGAGCTTTGTTTTTTGTGTGCATTTTGTGAGTGTAACAGGATGGTTTTAAAGTTCTTAAACTGCAAAACTATTTGTAAAATGCAAAATTAGTACCTCTATGCTGCTTTTACCATTAGCTGTAAAGCAGATACTTTATCATCATAAAAAATTTTATTTATAGTTTTTTGTATGATAAAGTATTTGCTTTAAGGCTTATTAAAGATTTTTTAGTTGTACATTGCAAATAAAACTAACAGCACAAAGGCAGGAAAAACTTTCACAATGTGAAAAACTAAATAAATCACAGAGAATTAGTAACACTTTCGATTTATTATAAAATCTTCTTCAGCTACACCATAAATTTCAATAACATACACAATTGCATAGAACGCACATTAGTGATTTATAGAACGCACACTGTGTGATTTAGTTTTTGACGTTATGAAAATTTTTCCTGCCTTCGTGTAGTTAATTTTATTTATAAAGTTAGTATGGCAGTGCAATAGAATAGAAATAGTTGTACATTGCAGTTAAATTTCAAAATTTGTTTTTGTTTCAGCTATAGATTTCAAATTTTCATATCTGTCAGTTCAAAGACAAAACAGATTATTAAAAAAAACCTTCCTTAGAAATTTTTATTGTTTTTATAATTTTGAATACATTTCATAAATAAAGATTAATCTGTATAAAAATTTTACTATAACAAACTATAGTTAATAATTCTGATTATTATATTCAATTTATACATTATAGCAGTTTTACTATAACAAACATTGATTTTTAAGATTTTTTTTAGATTTTGGCAATTTTTATCTTGAATATATGGTATATGGTATTTTTATAAATTGAATATTTATCAGCATTTTGAATATGTATAAAATATAAATAAATTTTACTTTAAATACATGTATATATAATTACTTTTTTAATGGAATAATATATTTTAATGTTCAACAAAATCTGTTTTTAATTAAAATCAATAGAATCTATTTTTATTAAGTAAGATTAAAATATCACTAGTAATATAAGTTTCAGATATTATTTTATATACACATTTAATTTATATATATATTTTTTTTTTAAAGTAGTAAAAAACAGCTATTCCTCTACTTTTTAAACTGTTGATATGTAAGAAATTTTTAAATTATTATATTGTATAAAAAAAGCTTTCTTACCATTAAGAAAGATTAAATGAAAGCTTGTCTCCTTTATATTTTTGAAAATAAGTTTTTTACTAATCAATATTTTTTCAGTTTACCATGCTTAATTTTAAATATTTTTGGAAAAACTTTCAAATAATAGTGTTGTTGATATACAGTATAAAAATCAAGTATAAATTCTTCAATAATTTTCTTGCTTTTAAATAAAAAAACCTATATGTTGAAATAAGGTAGTTGTTTATTAATGGCAGGTGCTACTACATATACATATCCTTTGTATACACTAACGTATCCTAAATATATGATGACTTTTTAGAGTTTACTTAAAAATCCAATATAATTTTGTATTAGGTAGGTATTTATTAGTATTTAGCTAAGAAATTTTTCATATTGTTGCAGTATATTTGTAAATTTAATAAAAGAAATTCAATA
This sequence comes from Olivierus martensii, assembly GCA_000484575.1. Taxonomy (NCBI): domain Eukaryota; kingdom Metazoa; phylum Arthropoda; class Arachnida; order Scorpiones; family Buthidae; genus Olivierus; species Olivierus martensii. The sequence goes on from AYEL01084365.1 coordinate 61,156, forward strand.
AAATTCATTTATTCAAAAAATACAGATAATTTTTTTACACACAATTTTTATTTTTATTTGTATTTTTATATTATTTAATTATCTGTTATAAGAGTAAATATAAATAAAAATAAATTTCTAATTTCTCTTCCATGTTTTCAAACTGATTACAAATTATAATATGCATGAAAGTTTAGAATAAGCTATATAACTGAGCTACTGTTATAGGAATAATACTTAAGTTATATAATTATAATCAATTATAAAACAATTATATTAACTGTTGTAATATATATTTTAATATTAATATACCTTTTTAATAGGTAAAGAATTGAATATTATTAAAAAATAATACTCAAAAGCTCTTTAGCAGTCAAAAGATTTTAATCAGTTTGACTGCTAAAGGGCTTTTGAGTATTATTTTTTAGTCTGTGTTTAGTGCAGTCTCGTTGAACTTTTATTCTGAATATTATTATTTTATTTTTAAATTAATAATAATATTATTATTATTAAAATCTGTTCATTGTGATTTTCTTCTAGAATCAAAAATAATATAAGCATATCCTGTTTAATTCCATCTGCTCAGTACTGATTCAATATAATGCTATTTGTCCCAAATATTTTTTATAAAAATGTTTGAATTTGACAAATCAATCCTTGATGCCTTCTTCAAGAAGGAAATTATACCATAATCTGGTTTGTTCTTGAAGGATGAGCCACAGTTTGATATATCTATCTTGTCAATAAATCTAAATTCTCTCAGTATTCAAGATTGAATTTTGAGTGTGTCAAATTTTCTATATTCAAAATTTCATCATGCACTGAGGAGTAACTTATTGTATATAAATTTTTTCCCCATTATTATTCATTTGAAAATAAAAATGTATTTACTAAATGAGTTAATACTTAAATTTCCAAGAATATTTATTAAATGGGGATATATATGTAATTTGCTATTGCTATTTTTTCTTCTAAAAATAGTCATTTTCTTTTCAAGATTTTTTGAAGGATTTTTATCAAATTTATTTGCTTACACTGAATATAAGGTTGATTCCTTACTTAAAAAAATATTTAATTTACATTTTACAATTAAAGTACAGACATATATTGGCACTTAACATATTTTTGCTATAACACGCAAACAATTTTATTACCTATTTCCCATTATAATATAGCAATTGTTTGCCATAACATGTAGATATTGAGATTACTTTCTACATATTGCTTTTATCCATGAATTATAATAAAATGTCCAATCTTAGCTCTAATAGCAGTCGGAAAATGTTGCTCAAATAAATTCAGATCAAAACAAATCAATTAGAAGTACTTTTGGTTATTTTATTAACCATCATCATAAGCTGATAATGGTTAATAAAATAACTGAAAGTACTTTTAATTGATTTGTTTTGATCTGAATATATTGGAGCATCATTTTCCGACTGCTATTAGTGCTAAGATTGAATGTTTTAGTATGTAGATATTGCTTCTCAAATTTCTAGTTTGAAAACTGACACAACAAATGGGATCTAAAATAACCAGTGCAACTAGCGTACAGTATGTACCCACTATGCTAAAATTGTAGCTTGTGAACCACATGCAGCTCTTTAGTATCTTCAATATAGCTTTGAACTATCAACTGTCCATAGTTAGTATCAAATTAAATATTCTTTTTAATATAAAACAAATCTATATAATTACATGAAATCATAGTATTGTTGATGACACATCTCTGGTTTTTTTGTTGTGCTTTGGTATCATTATCTGTCATGCGATTTATGCAATTTACTATTTCTATCCATGTTATCATCTGTTAATTAACCTTACCTATCACTCCATGTTGCCTGAAAATGCTAAATTTAATAATTTTAGTGTGTCTCTACTATTTCATTTTCTACTTTTAACTTATATTTCAAATGGAATTTTTGGAAATATGTTCCAGAATCAAAGTACACCAACTTAAGAAAAACTGCTTGCTGATTTATTTCAATTTTTGTACAATCTGTTTCTGTGAATTTTGTATTCATCTATGAAATTTATCAAATCAAAGCACCATGTATAATTCGTTAATCAAAATCTTATGATGCTGCTGTGTATTGCCCTAACAATACACATCGAAATCATTTTCGAAAGTTAAATTACTGTTCGAAAATGAATGCTGCATTTGTAAAACAATTATGTTTCATTTAAATAATCAGTTGCTAATTTAATACACAATCTGTTCTCAATGCTCTAAATTTTTTTAGGATAGTTTTTAAGCAGTTAAAATTTATAGATGATTTTAAAAATGCAAATAAACATATTTTTTAAATATTTTTCACTGAACTAATAATGTCACAAAACTTTCGCACGTTATATCTTTTAAACAAAGCCTTTAGTCGCGTTTTTTGATTTGACTTTTTTACTCGGAATTTTATCCTCTACAAGTCTGTAAATTTTGGCACACCTGTTTTGAATCACCTTCTATATAAAATATAAAATAAACAATTTTTGAAATCATTGGTTAAGATTACCTTAGAAATGTGCATTCTCGAATATAATGTATAGCATTCACATGTTTATTTCAACCTTTTGTAAACTTATTTAACCCATTTGCAAAATTATTTAAATCTTTATGCAAAATGATTTAAACCTTTTGCAAATATATTTAAACCTTCTACAAATATATTTCAACTTTTTACAAATTTATTTAAACTATATGCAAAACAATCGATCAGTGGAAAAGCAACTCCTTATAATGTACAAGTTTGTTTGTTTATTCCCCGACTGCAACTTTGGGTATTAAATTTAAACCATGTTATATATATTTACAATATAACATGAGTGGCAGCGATTCAAGTTCTTTGAACTATCCTGTTGCTTGATGCAGAGTTGGAGGAAGGCGTGGAAAGTATGAGGTTGTTTCTATGGAAAAAAAAAACTGTTTGTCAAATTGTATGAAGAATGTTTTTCTGTAAAGAAGGCAGCATCAAAATCAAGTTAAAATGGAATACAGGGAAAAGCATAATTAGAAAGTAGAGAAGGGATAATTTTGAGGTGCTAAACAATGGACCATGAAGGAACAGATCAAAACTACTTAATCTTGATGTCCTTCGTCTAATAGAAGCAGTTGAGAAAGACCCTGGAATTACTGTTATGAAAATCAAAGAGAAGCTCCTTGAACACAACATTGAGTTAATTATGTCTTCCATAATGCATTATGCGATTTAAAAATTATGCTTAAAAAAGCATCAGTAGGGGTAGACAGAATGAATAGTTCTGATCAAAAGGCAGTATACAATGAGCTTTAATCAATTAGCCCTTGTAAACCGAAAAAACTCATTTTTATATATACTAAGCCGTCGGGAGGAACATTAAATACTGGAAGTCATCGCACTAAGTTTATCTAGTATTACTTCCCAGGATTGTGCCAATTATATTATGGATATGTTTCTTTGGTACCAGCTGCAGCTACTAGCCAGCCATTGCACTAAACTTAATGTATATAATAATATATATTTTTCTCATTAAAATTTGTATTAATTTTGAAAATTATTTTTGTATATCAATATTATACTCATTTATTCACTACTCTTTCTCATCGTTTTATTAAAGTGTTCGTAACCGAAAGTTTGAATGTACATGCAAAAGATTTAAATCAATTTGCATAATGTTTAAATAAATTTGCAAAAAGTTTAAATAACTTCCCTCAAAGTTTAAATGCATTTAATCTTTTGCAAATAATATATTTGCAAAAGGTTTAAATAAATTTGCAAATGCTATATATAATGGCCTGAAATTTGGCTGCTCAGTATATATCATATTGTAATTTCATGTTTGAATATCATAATGAATAATTCATTGTACTTTCCACAGCTTACTCCTAATTACTCAGTCACATATCTTAAGACCACAAATGTACGAAATATTATTCTTCATATGGAGATATTCTATGGCTTCTATCCATAATCACCCTCAGGCTCACCGCATCTTAGTGAATACAGTGTGTGTGTTCCCAAGGTTCTCGAGCAATCCGTCCCACTGTCCTTTCTTCTTTCCTGTTTTCTTCTCACTTTCTTCTTTTTCCTTGGGCCTATTGGATGGCACACCCCAGCCATTGGTTCATGGTCTTGTCAGTGGATATGGTTCAAGATTTAATTGGCCTCTTCATCTAGTTACCTGTTTAGGTCAGAGACAACCATCTGAGGGTTTGCCTAAGCTTGTTTTTTGTCTTTCTCTTTTGCATGTTATAATTGTAATTCCTGCCCAGTCATTTGCTGTGACTGGAGACCCATGTTGCTGGTGAGAGGGGTAGCTGCTGGAAAGGAAAGTGTTGCTTTAAAGGGACTATGTGCTTTTCCTGATAATTGAGGGGAAGAAATGACCCAATACACTGTTTTTGGCTCCTGCTCTGACTAAATGGGAGGTCCAGACCTAATTTTCCCTTAGGTCAATTGGTTGGTTGATAGGTTGGTAGACACTAGCCCATTAACCATCTGTTGATGGGTAGCCTAAAGTCAAGTGCTGGGTTGGATGCTACTCTCCCAGTTTGCCTGATAGCATATACAGGTATCCCTTCTATAACATGGCTTCCTACAACATGGTTTCACTTTAACATGATTTGAAAATTGTGGAAACCTTCATATAACATGGTACTTCTACAACATGGTTTTTACTTAAGACATTTAGAAAATTACATTTACTCTCCTACAACACAAAATATTTTCTTTAAATTTGTGAATTCATACTAGGGACACAATACACAGAAAAAATGCGATCATTGGGAAATACTCTACTAAAATTTGTCAGAATTTCACTAGTTTGCCATGAAAGGGATGATATGCAGTCTATTTTTGATTTGAAATTATTGGATTGTCCGGAAAGTTCGGGCATTTTTTTTAGTTGTTAATAGATGGCGCTAGAGTACTAAAAACATGCAAGTTATTATTTAGTTTAGTTGTATCCTTGAAAGATGACCCTATAACCATCATAAAAATTTATGTTTTGTCAGAATAAAAACGACAAACTATTGTTAGTTTTGTTTTCGCCATGAGTGTCAATAGAATACATTTGTGCCATGTAGTGTTATACGAGTTTAAAAAAAAGCTTTCTGCAGTTGATGCAACAAAAAACATATGTGAAGTTTATGGAGATGATGCATTATTTGTATGTACCTGTCAAAAGTGGTTTAAAAAATTTCAAGAAGGAAATTTAAGCCTGGAAGATGAGCCACGTTCAGGACGACCTTCGGTCGTTAATGACACGGACATTTCTGCACAGCTTGCAAGTAATCCTCGATTAACAACAAGGGAGCTTGCTGAGATACTTAATGTATCCAAAATAACCATCAATGACCACCTAAAATCAATGGGATGGATCAGCAAGTATGATGTTTGGGTTCCCCATGAATTTACTGAAAAAAATCGGATGGATAGAGTTGCAGCGTGCGTTTCTTTGCTGGGCCGTCTTAAGTTTGAGCCGTTTTTAGAAAGAATTGTGACTGGAGATGAAAAATCGATCCTATATGACAATGTGGAGAGAAAAAAACACTGGTCTAAACCAAATTTGTCTGCACTTCCAACACCAACAAAAGGTCATGCTCAGTGTTTGGTGGGATTTTAAAGGCATAATTTTTTACGAGCTGTTAAAAAACAAGGAAACTATCAATGCAGACAAATATTGTAGTCAACTGGACAATTTAAGAAAGGCAATTGTGGAAAAACGACCATCACTAGCGAACAGAAAAGGCGTTATTTTCCACCACGATAATGCTAGGCCGCACGTGACGATGATGACACAACAGAAGTTAAAGGAGTTCGGCTGGGAAGTTCTTATTCAGACTCCATATTTGCCAGACGGGTCTGGAAAATTCGTCCCTACATTTTACCCGATCACGTTTCGCCATCAGGACATTTCACCCCCGGAACATTTCGCCTCCAGCCATTTTTGTCCCCTGTAGATAATGAATAGGCTACAAAATTGCAAATAATACACCAAGCTTTTAATGATTCTAATTTATTTTATTTTAATATAATAAATGCACATTATTATTGTTTAAAACTCGAATTTGTATGTAATACCTCTAAGGCAATCAATCAGAATATGATTTTGAAAAAGTTTGACTGTTCTTTTGATATGCATTAGTTCATTCTGCATTTTAAGTTAGGAGATAAACTAAAAACCGAACTATTGTTGGCTACAGACAACACAAAATCAGCAGACGAAGACCCAACCCGAATGAAAAGTAACTCTTCGCGACATTCAATTCGCATCGCGAGTTTTGTATTTTGTGTTTTAATCTTGTTTACATATTTATCTATGTTTTTGTTATTATTATTATCCTTAACTGTAAATCAGTTAATATTAAAATATCGTTGAAATAATTTTTCTTTGTTGTTTTTTATTTAGGTCTTATTACCGTAATAGTATTAATTGCAGTAATGTCATATTGGTATAGTAACAGATAGGAGAGGTATGGATGCGCTTTTACTCATTTTTATATTTCCGGAAAGTTTCTTTTCTCAACATTACAACTGATTAAACTGCGTATTTTTTATTTCGCTTTCTCCTATATAACGATGAAGCATTTTTTGGTGTATGGTATTTTGTAAACATTTAATACTGTATCGAAAAGTGCTTACATCTTTAATTAATTCGTTAATTATTTAACAAGTGCAATATCATTATAACAAGTCTACTATTTTCGTTTTGTACCCAGCTTACAGGCTAGAGAAAACATTAAAATCTTTCTGGGTTAAAGCAGCTAGAGCTTATAATGAGATGTGTACAATGTTATAAAGGGGGGCTGCCCACAGGTGCATCTGTGATGTAGGGCAGATAAATAAAAAAAAATAAATGAAAATAAATAAATACTTCTATATTATAGTAACAGTAGCACAGTTTGTCCCCAATTGAAGTTCGAGGATAAGTTCTTCGAAGCTTGTTTCTAATGGGTTTCTGATAACGATCTACGTTATTTTGGATTAGTAAATTATAGAAAAAATAACAATAACGCGTTATAAAAAGCGCAAAATTTATTTTTATCGAATTAACTTTGTTAAGCGTCTTACATATGTTAATTCATCTATAAATCGATGGCAGACAGATTATATAATGAAGCGTATCGATTACATACAGCATCAATTAATGTTTAATTTTTACAAAAATCATAATATTGAACATATTAAAGAATTACTAACTGAATGCATATTTTGTGGAGTGTCAGACTATATAAAAAACGTAAAATTAGTGATAAATTGCTCCAAATTCTAAACTTTTTACCATTTAACTACATTATAATTTACTTTTTGCTTAAGTATTTTTTTGTTTTTATGTAAGTGGAAAAATAATGTGTTAAAAACTCTTGGAATTAGGTGGACAACAGTGATTACATCTACATAGTATAGCAGTGTATTGTTTCTTGACTGAATCCTTTTCAGTCGACAACAAATCATAGAAAGATACTGAACTGGTATCATTATAATACTTAAGATCAACAAATACAAATAAGTCAAGTAATATGAATTTTTAATAATGTAAACAAACATGTTTGCACTTAAACATTAACTATATTTGTAGGTTATCCTCTAAATCTGAAAAAAATAGTTATGGAAAATATTTTATATAAAGTCGAATTCATTTAAGTCAAGGAGAGGCTATATGTATACTATATAACAGAGGTGGCCAAATTGCGGTTCTTTGGTACCTTCAATGTGGCTCCATACCATGAAAATCAATAGTAGATATGAAGCAAATACTTAAATAAGTTAAACAAATTACAGATATATTATTTTTTTTTTATCTATTGTAAAAAAGTAGTATGCATCTATACAAAATAAATGCATCTGAAATAAACAATTTTTGAAATTATTATTAAGATTACCAGAAAAACTGATGCTGTTCTCATTGATTCAGAAAGAAAATGAGGCTCTTGAGTACTTGAGATTCTCCTATGTGGCTTGTGGTGATATGAAGATTAGCCACTCCTGCTATATAATATAGTATAGGGGTGGCTAACTTGTTTGCCATTAAGATCGACTTTATATGTTATCAATGAGTTTGTGATCTACCTTCAAAATTCTTCATCTGATGGTGAGAGTAGAGATAGGAGCTCAAAACCACATCCCAAAATGACATTAGCCCAAAACGAGATATCCAGCAGCAGTGAAGGATTTTTCCTTTTAATTTACTCAAATCTGAAACACAATACTTCACTTCAACTCTCATAACTGTCAATTCATAGATGCCATGTTGGCATTGTCAGCGAATTTAGAATTTTGTCTAAATGCTATGCTGCTACTGGCTATTCTGTTTTGGACCATACTCAGCAATAAAGCGAAATTTTGGCTTTAGTTGTCTAGAGAAGGCACTATGCAGTAAGAGAGTCGTCCGATAACTTATGAAGATCAATTACAAATTGTCCCGTGATCGACTTGTCGATCGCGATAGACCTGTTGGCCACCTGATATAATATATTCATTAACGTTTGATACCTTTGAGTTTTACAAAGTTTAGAGGCAATGCATTTGTAAATTTTCTTCTTATATTCAGAGAAATATCTATATATGGATTTAAATATAAAATGTAATAAAAAAAATAAGAAGTCATTCTTTTTGAAATATTTCAATCAAAAATGATTGTGAAATTGAGACATTTTAATATTTATAGCTGTGCATTGTAAGAAAGCCCAACTCATTAGAAAAAATTTGTCATTTAACTGAAATAATTGATGGGAATTGTTATACCTTATAAAAGCAAAAACTGATTGCTTGTATAATGAGGGATACAAACTTGTTTAACACACAAAAATATATCAGTGTTTAAATTTATTCCATAACCAATTAAGAGATTAAACAAATATTTGGTTATAATTAAAAACAGCATCCCATATTGATTGAAAATATAATTTTAATGAGAACAATTAGAGCATTCTAATAATACAATACATTGATAATTCTGAACATAATTCAGAATGTGATATTTGAAATCTTATTGCTGAACTGTGTGTGTAATGCATTGAAGAGAACTGAAATAGATTTTTAAGTTTCAAAAATTTTGTTTCTGAATGAACCACTGATTTATGTTATCTTCATTCAGGTCTTAAACAAAAACGTTTGTGATCAAACAGAAAATATTTTTATAAATTAAAATTATAAATACAATAAATTAAAAAAAAATTTACTCCCAATGTGATAATGTCACTTAGAGAAATAAAATTTTCTCTAAAAATTTAAGTACATGCTTATGCTATTTAAGGAACATTTTATCATATTTTTCCAGAAATTGTAATGTCCATTTTATTATAGTTAAAATATATTGCTACAACTAAAATAATTCAATGCCTGTTACACAGGTGCATCACTGATGGAAAATTTAATGTCAAATAATTTTTTTGTTTCATTATTAACTAAATCGAAAGTTGAAAGTTTTATTTTACTAACAAATGCTAGGAAACTGATGATGATGAAGAATGATTATTCATTGCAGTTCTTGATTTTGCAGACTGAATGAAAGCCATTCCGTGAATTCGTAGATGAGTTTGTAAAAGATCATTATTCTCAAATGTTTCAAAACAGACTTTACATTCAAATCCATTTGAATTTTTTGATGGTTTATTTGTTTTTGATAGAAACCTGTTGACATCATGAATTTTATGAGCAATCAGTAAATGTCTTCTGAGTGAAGGTTCTACAACAAAAGAAGAACCACACTCTGTACACTGAAATGATGCTTTTTCAGTTTTGTGAATTATGATGTGTTCTTTGAATGATGATGAATCTGAGGAACGAAAATCACATTTAGCACAAACATATTGTTTGTTTACATTTGAACATTTTTTTGCTAAAGGAGTATCCTGTGAACTTAATTTATCATCACAGCTATAATGACGTTTGACTGCTAAGAGTGGAATGCGAATTTTGATTGGAGGATATGGTGCTTGGCTAAAATCGATTTCATCTTCAGGAATACTATGCTTACTTGTAATGTGCCTCTTTAAAATTGCACGTTTACTGAAACCATATTCTTTACAAATCCAGCAAACATGGCGCTTTTTCAGGCCAAATTCTTCGTGCATCACTTTATGATGTCGTGCTAGACGAACAGAACTTTCATAAGAAATGTCACATTTTGTACAGTGAAAAACTGTAAGTTTATGTTCTTCTTTTAAGTGCGAAAAAGCTTCTTTTGCATCATTTAATGTTTGCATACATTGTAAACATTGATTAGGATATTTTGCATTTTTTGCATGATGTTGTAAATGTGTCAATAAGGCATTACTATCTGAATATTTTTCATTATTGCACACCAGACACACATGTATTCCTTCTTTCAAATGCTGCATTCCATGTGAAGCTAATTCAATTTTATTAACTGAAGTTTCTCCACATGTAGCACATCTTAAAGTCAAAGTACCATGGCATCTCTGACGATGAATTCTATAGCCATGAATAGTTTGAAATTTACGATGACACATACCACATTTTGTTGTAAAATGGCCATTACGCCCTTGATGAACATCCTTTGTGTGTTCTTTAAGTCCTCTTGATGTTGAGAATGTTAAACCGCATTGGGAACAGACTTTCTGTGAAACAAGATGAGGATGAAATTGTTGAATATGTAAAGACAATGATGGTTTAGTTTCTAACAATTCTTCACATTCAGGACATTTAAAAACAAATTTTGTGTTATGAAGTTGATCTTTAATGTGTGCTTGTAAGTGAGTTTGTAAAATTTCTTTGCTATGAAAAACAGTATCACATAATGGACATTTTGTAATTATTGTGCATTGTATTTCTGTTGTAGGATGAGCTGATTTTCTATGAGTATCAAAAGTTGTTGGTGCTTTAAAAGCCATTGGACAAGCTTGGCATTTGTAGTATGCTTCTGAGTGCATATCAATTATGTGAATCTGAAGTGAATCTGTAGAATCATATAATATACTGCACAAGGAACACTTGTATCCTACAAGACGAGAAAAATGTAAACATTTCAGTTTTAAATGATGCTGAAATCTTTCCCAAGTTCCGATGAAACATTCTCCACATTCTGGACAAATGTAAGGACGACCACGTAGATGAATTCTCTGGTGGGCTATTAAACTACATTTTGTTGGACAAGTCATATTACACTTAGAACAAACCGCAGCTTGGAGAGGTAAATTATGATTGCTTCCAAAATGATTTTCTCTTGATTTAGCACTATCAACAAGTGCATTGCACTCTGGACACCTAAATTTATTCAGAGCATCTTGAAAATCTGAATTTTGTGTGTTATCGGTTTTTTCTGCCATTGCATTTTCTGATGACGACGATGATGCAGGACAAATAAATCCATCCATCAGTTCTCTAGGGAGAGGCACTACAGTAGCATTTCTTATATCAGAACATTCACCTTTTTCTTGATGTGAGCGAATATGTGCTAGCAAAGCACAGCGATTATAATAAACTAATAATTTTCCACAACTTTCACATGAGAGCTTTGCTAACACTGATCTCCTTTCCAAGTGACGACTCAAACTTGTTTCTAATACAAACTGATCACCACAATCCACACAATTAAATTTTTCACTGTTCTGATTTTTTTGGAATGTAGAATTAAATGATGGAATATATGGAGGAAGTACATTTGTACTTAATTGACACAAATCATTGTGTGTTGCAAGTTTTAATGGGATATTGATAAGAGGAACATTTGAAGAGGTTATCTGAGAATCAGAAATGCTACATATATTATTAACAGGAACATTAATTTCAGCTGAGGTATTGTTTGGGGTAGAATCATCATCATGAGGAGATTCAGAAGACTTTTTGTTCTTTACTAATTCATGACAAGTTTTCTTTATGTAAATTTCTCCATCTATAGGATCTGCACATTTTTGGACAAAAGCTGTTAATGATACATCATTCAACTTTTTTGTCTTATTTTTTTGGTTTGGTAAAACAGATTCATCACCATTTTCTGATTTGCAAAAAATATCTGATACTCTTTGTGCTATGCAAGATTTCAAATTTTCACTAGAAACATTTTTTTCATTTGAGTTGTGTGCCAAATGATGTTCCTTGTTGGAATTACATATTTTGTTATCAATATATTTTGTGCTAGTTTGAAAATTTTTTGATTTACTTTTATTAGTAACAGTTTTAGAAATGTTTGTTGTATTTATACATTTATCTGGCCACATTTCTTCAAAATTATGAACATTTTTTCTAAAACTAAACAAGAACTATTCTTGTATTAAGGTGAATAAAATAAATTCTTCCACAAATTCAATACTGATTCCAAGCAGATATGTATATAAGTTGATTCTGTAAGAGAAAAAAAAAAAATGATTTCATTTAACTATTTTTAAACACACCATAATAATTTTACTTATGATTTATAATTTAAAGACATTGCATTAAATTATAAATCATAAGACATTGTATTATTCTTATAATGTATTTGAAATTTATTATAAATAACAACATTGACAATTGGTCTTTCATACTTATGATTTATAATTTAAAGACATTGTATTAATCTTATAATGTATTTGAAATTTATTATAAATAACAACATTGACAATTGGTCTTTCATACTTTAGAATAAATTTTGAATAAAAATGTTAATACAGCAATGCCCTATTTTAACCCATAAAAAAGCTTTAGATGATTTTTGATGCATGCAAGAAAAATATAATTAATCTGACAGATTAATATTGGATGTATAGGTGAATGTGCTGAAAGGAATGAACTAATGAAATGTATACAGGCATCCTTGACTTACAATGATTCGCATTTATGACGGCCAAAAATTATTACTAAAAATTCTCTGATTCAACTTTGCATATACATACATATATATGGATATATGTTTGCATAAACATACATGTATCACATTGCTTTTATATACGCATTGCAGTGTTGCCATTAGTTGGCAAGCAAAGCTTTATAACTGTATCTCATCGTAACTCTGTCATGTCCAGTAAGAGAAATAATACCACTGATGAAAATCCTAATGTAAAAAAGAAGGCGAGAAGTTTAACCATTTTAAGTTAAATAGAAACCTAATTAATGAAAATATTAAAACAGAAATCAAACAAATCCAGAATTAAAAAGTCCTCGACTTACGTCAGAATCGACTTATGATGGAAATATTGGAACGGTACTCCGTCATAAGTCAAGGACTACCTGTATGATAAAATGTAAAACAAAATAATATTGAAAGTGAATGCAGCTCTATACATGAAAATCTTAATTTTACTAAATCTAAAAAATAGGTCAAAATATTTTTAGTTTATTAAATTAATTTTTTTCTTAATAAAAACTATATTTTTGTTTCTTATTTTTAGATAACCAGCTAAAAATAAAAAACAAGATCTGTTCAAAAGTTTAAAAAATTGTATAAGATTTGATCAATATTTTGATAAATTATAAAAATAAAAACCAGACTTGCAAGAATGTTTAATAAAAATTTAGCATCATGGCATGTATCGATCAATAGTGTCTATTAATTTTTTTCTTATAAGATCTACTTTTCCAATAAATATTCATCCTCAAGCTGATATTAAAAAAGTGAAAGAATATTTTTCTTAATAAAAATATGCTTTAATAATAAATGTAACTGTGCTTTATTGAAAATTTACATATTACATATTTACAATATTTTATTGCTTATTATTACAGGATTATCTCGATTATCGCGGTTAATGTTGCCACGAAAAATACTGCAATAATCGATGCGATAATCGGGATAAATAATGTATGTAAAATGGGTGATCATTGCCAGGATTTTTCAAAGTTAATTAAATTTTATGTATAAGGTAAAAAAGAAATAGATCGGAAGAGCGGTTAAATTTTATGTATAAGGTAAAAAAGAAATGTGTTGAGTGTGCTAATTTCTCAATTTTGATCACTCTACGTTTCTTTGATGTGCTAATCTTCTAAGTTGATCACTCTCCGTTTCTTCTTGATAGCTGTAGGCTAATCTTCTAAGTTGATCACTCTACATTTCTTCTTGATAGCTGTAGCCTTGATATCATCCCTTGTTTCTTTTAGCATTCACTGTAGGGGTAAATAAGAAGAGAAATAAAATCCACATACGTACTTCAAGTAGAGGTGAATAGTTACTGGTGAATGGTGAGCAAGATCGGAAGAGCAAGTAGAGGTGGATAGTTATTGTGAATGGTGAGCAGGCACTATCGGATAAAAACAAAGCGCTGCTTGGAGAGTGTTGGTGAGCAGTCACTATTGGATAAAAATGAAGCGCTACTGGGAGAGTGGCGATTCGAACTAAATGTAATTCTGGTTGCATATGTAGTGTGCTACATCTCACGTCTGCGATAATTCGAATTTGAGCGCAATAATTTGAATTTTGGTATCAAATTATAAACCGTGATAAATCGAGAATCGCAATAGTCGAAACTGCGATAATCGAGGTATTCCTGTATATATAATTATTTATATAATAAATATTTGTTCTGCATTGATAAATTTGAAAAATTAAAATATTGGTGATCAACTAAACATCATGTGATCAATCTTATAGACCCCACTTTTGTATATGTTTAATTTTTAATTTGTTTATTAAAAATTTATCAAAATGATGTTCTAACATGCATTGCTTTAACAGGTATTATTATAAAGGCTATGAAAGAATCAATAATATATTAAGTTAAATTTTGTAGATTGTATTGTATCATAAAGCAATATTAAATTAGTGTTATTAGAATATAGACACAAATTTCTGTATTTCAAAATACAATTCTCAGTATTTCTGACTGTAATAATATAGCAATAGGACTATGTTATACTGGTTTTAAAAGTAAACATAATAAAAGAATCTTCCAACTTACATCATCTCAAGTTTTATGCCTTTTTCCCAGACTAAATTTATTAATCAAAGAGAAATCCATCTCTGCATTCTATTATATTGCTCTTATGTTATCATAAATTGTATATAGAGATGCAAATTATTCATAAAATAATTTATGAATAATTTGCATCTCATATATATGTATGTTACTGTCAAAACCCAATTTGCCTAGTTGGAATAAAGCCTGTTCATGAATACTAGTATTAACTAGTCAATACTAGAATTCACTAAGACATTTTAGGGAAAACTAGAATTGAAGAAAAATTGCTTTGTTTGCAATTATTTACAGTTTTTACTAGTTAAAAGCAGTTAATTAAAGGCCTTCGATTTATTCAGTTTATGAAAAACTGAACTTTTCATTCTGGAATAAAATAGTCATCCTATCAAGCCACGCTCAAGATAAACCCACGAATAGGACTTGCAACTTCAGCATTGCCATCAGATGTTCTTGAAACATTGAAGATGAGGACGAACTCTATAGATTCATTGAGGAGATGAATGCGCGACAGAACATAGCTGAGACCCCTGCTGAAGAAGAACATGAGGCTGGTCCTAGTAGAGTTTACATCACATCAGCCAGGAGAGAAGCTCATGAAAATTTGTCTAAACAGGCCATGAAAATGAAACGTATCTCCAATGCCACCCACTCCCTTCTTTAAGGAGGAGATAATATTATAATCTCAATCCTGGATATTGACAGAGCAAAGGCAGATTTTCAAAATATCATTGGAGTTGTGCTGGAAATAAATGAAGATCTGAACAAGATCAAAACTAAGGATGGAAAGGTGGATAAATTATATTGCAAGTAGATATTGTATTTTTTATGTATTTGTTAATATTTAAAGTGTGTCCAAAATACGATTATGAAAAAAATATATTTGTAGATCGGAATTTGACGTTTTTTGGGAGAAGTTCCTGATGCCCGAAGAGGTATTAGATACAGATATTTTTGAGGATGGCAGCTAGGAAATCAGAATAGCACTACAAGGGTTCATACGTTGTGTTTGTGAGAAAGATTGCATTTCAAAAAGATGCTTGTGCTAGAAGGGAATTCTCTGTAACTCTAAATGTTATAACAGTTTTCCATGTGGAAACAAATAATGTGCATCATAAATATATTTCTTCTGTAAATTTTCAATACTATGTTCATAAATATATTTTATAGATTTCAGTTACTATGTTTTTATTTTTCCCCCAACACATGAATGCACGATTAGGAAGATATCAGGCTTATCCTCATAAAAGAAATTTTAGGTAATACAGTGGTGCCTTGCAATTCGTCACTAATCCGTTGCTGAAGTAATGTTGAATTGAGAAACTGTCAAATTGCGGGACAACATTTCCCATATAAGACTCTAATCCGTCGCCGAACTAATGTCGAATTGAGAAACTGTCGAATTGCGGGACAATATTTCCTATATGTTATCCGATAACGAATTAATCCACTACCCTAACAGATGAGGTGAGGGAGATATAATAAAGTAAATAATATAGTGTATGTGTTTTATTATTGTATAACACAATAAATTACAAAATACACTATTTTATACACAACACACAATTTATTAGCCCTTGGATGTTGGAATGATGAGACTATTTTATACACAACACAATTTATTAGCCCTTGGATGTTAGAATGAAGTCTTCCAGCAGACGCCCTAGCACCCATAATCTTCTCTCTCTATTGCAAAACATTGCCACAGTTGTCTATTTATTAGCCCTTGGATGTTGGAATGAAGTCTTCCAGCAGACATCCTAACCCATAATCTTCTGTCTCTGTTGCAAAACGTTGCTACAGTTGTCCTAGGATCTTCTGTGTTGCAAAACGTTACTACAGTTGTCCTAAAAACGCCATACTCCATGGATGTTGGAATGAAGTCTTCCAGCAGACACCCTAGCACCCATAATCCGTGTTGCAAAACGTTACCACAGTTGTCCTAGAAACGTCATACTCGAGTTACATTTAAATTGTTCTCCACAGTTGTCCTAGAAATGCCATACTTGAGTTTGGAATGAAGCTATTTTATATACAACACAATTTATTAGCCCTTGGATGTTGGAATGAAGTCTTCCAGCAGAGACTATTTTATACACAACACAATTTATTAGCCCTTGGATGTTAGAATGAAGTCTTCCAGCAGACGCCCTAGCACCCATAATCTTCTCTCTCTATTGCAAAACATTGCCACAGTTGTCTATTTATTAGCCCTTGGATGTTGGAATGAAGTCTTCCAGCAGACATCCTAACCCATAATCTTCTGTCTCTGTTGTAAAACATTGCCACAGTTGTCCTAGGAACATCATACTTGAGTTATATTTTAATTGTTCTATCTTTCTGCACTTTATTTACATTTTTTTCTTCGTTTCTCTGCTCAATTGTGTGTTCTTCTTTTCGGAATTATTCCTCTGGTCAGTTCTCTTTGAACCCATCTTTATATTTCACTCAAAAAAATAATAATAAGTTTTTTACTTTCTGAAAGATGTAGAATTGAAAATTAACAGAAACATGGGCTAACACCAAAGTAGCCTAGAATTGAAAATTAACACAAACAACACGGGCAAACACCAAAGTAGTCCAAGAACTGACAAAATAAATAGGGCAAACACCAAAGTAGCCCAAAAAGAACTGACAAATAGCAAATGGCTGGCAAACACCAAAGTAGCCCAAAAAGAACTGACAAATAGCAAATGACTCAGCAAACACTAAAGTAGCCCAAAAAGAACTGACAAATAGCGAATGACATCACCACAATTCCATGCACGCGCATGTGCCAACCTGCGAAACTCAAATGTCGAATTGCGACGCATCACTGTATATACATATACCAAACCTGCGAAATTCAAATGTCGAATTGCGAGGCACCACTGTACTAGTTTTCACTAGTCATATCGAGTTTTAACTAGAAAAGTTTTAGTGAAAACTAGAAGTTTCTAATAAATATAGTAATTCAGTATTGACTAGTTAATATTAGTATTCACAAACGGGCTTTGTTCCACCTAGTTTCACTAGGCAAATCGGGTTTTAACTATATTCTTTAGGGTTTTGACAGTAACACAGTAACATATATATATATATATATATAAAGCTGTCTTCAGAGCCGGATTTGCATTTTTAGGGGCCCTAGGACGAGCAAGACTTTGGGGCCCCTAAAAATTCAAATCAGATATGTCTAATTTTAAAGGCTCCTTATAACTTATAAGGAACCTTTAAAAGTCTAATTTTAAAGGCTCCTTATAACTTATAAGGAACCTTTAAAATTTTGTTTAATTTTAAAGGCTCCTTATAACTTATAAGGAACCTTTAAAATTTTACATCTATCTAGCACTTTAATAAAAACCCATTTTTTCTTATTAAAAGTTTACCTTTAAAATTTTACTTTCTATCTATCACTTTAATAAAAACCCATTTTTTCTTATTAAAAGTTTATAAAAGTCTTTAAAATTTTACTTTCTATCTAGTTCTTTAATAAAAATCCATTTTTTCTTATTAAAAGTTTATAAAAGTTGAAGAAACCTTTAAAATTTTACTTTCTATCTAGCACTTTAATAAAAACCCTTTTTTCTTATTAAAAAGTTTATAAAAGTTGAAAACTGATTGATAGTTAGTTTTTTTCTTATTAAAAGTTTATAAAAGTTAAAAACTGATTGATAGTTTTGGGGTCCTAGGACTCAGCCTATTGGTAAATCTGACCCTGGCTGTCTTGCATCTAAATATCTGTCATGAAGCAGACATATGGCTGATTCATTCTTCACTTCACCCTTGAGAATTAAAGTACAGTTCTAGATCATAAACACCATACTCCTGTTTATGATCTAAAACTGTTCCTTAATTGATCTTTTGCAGATTAACTTTGGTTAATCTTGTAACCCAGAAGCAATATTTAATCATCAATTTTTTATCTTAGCTAAGATATCTAAAAGATTTTTAAATGTCTCAGATTCATTTCAAAACTAATGCAGCAAAGTTTTTAATAATTAATTAGCATAGTTTTATTGGCAGTGTTCCAAAGTAATCATGCCCACCTCTTTTCACATTTATTTTATTTTCTTTACATAAATGGAATTACTGTAGCACTTTTCAAACTTTTGGAGATTTACAATTGTTAAGAATCCAACTTGTCTTGAATTGTTTTGTTTACTTATGTTAAGGTGCTTAAAAACTCACTTTCTATTAAATTAATGGTGGACAAAATTAGATCTCCACATTATTCTCTTGAGAAAGAAGCTCACAGATACTTTGCCTAGTTAGGTTCATGCGATTACATTGTTAACTCAGCTGACTTCATAAGAAGCTTAAAGAGATTGATCCCCACCTCAAAGAAGTTGTTTCTCTTAGACTTTCAAAACTTGTATTCTTTTATTAAAATATTATCCATTTATGTTTTCCTCATATTGGATTATTTTACATAATATGCCAGAAGATATTTCTGCCCCTGCCAAAATAAGAGATATCTGTCATGTCTTAGTATATGACATATACTTCCAGTTGTCTGGGCTGTTTTATAAACAAATAAATGATATCCCAAAAGGTGATCTATGATTGATGTAATAAAATTAATTTTACATTTTAAAGAACAGCAAGCAATTCTGCTATTTAAACCATACACTAAGCTTTGTGCCAGATATGCTGAGGTCTATGCAGCCTAGAGAGACATTTAATATGCTCTGTATAGCTCTAACTGATGAAACTTTGGATCGATGTTGAGAGATGAACAATGCTCAAATATCTCTATGCAACTTCCTAGACATATTGATAAGACAGAACCAGAGTATAAAACTTGTGTCCACAAGAAGCTTACATTTCAGCAGTAATAATTCTGACCTGCTACAAGAGCATTTAGAACTTTCTTTAGTAAAGCCATTACTCATTATAACACATCAGAAATAAAGCAACTGAGTTTAACAACAAAATAACCCAAGGCCTTAAATATGGGTACATCTATATATTTATGCACAATATATATTATAATATTTATTGTAACTTCAACAATATTACAGCTTCTAAACAATATCCACATCTGCAAAAGAATAGTAACCAACGAATGTAAGTGAGTCATCTGCCTATTAGATATAAAAGAACTTTACAAGACTTGTCTAAGATGATGATGCAAAAAACAGATGCAGATGTAATTTTTTACAATCAATCAACTCTTTTTATGCAACTTAGGACAGATAAGTATCCAGTGGACTTGAATGATAAGTTAGGGATCTATATTATCCCAGCTCTCAATAACTTAACTGGTTAAATGAAAATATGTTGGAATAATATCAAGATCACTAAGAAAACAAATTGAAGAACATAAATACAATATATGAAGGGATAGCATGAACATTGTTTTAGCCAAATGTTTTTATGAGACTGATCGTGACATCAAATGTGACAAAACAAACATGATCATATGATATATCTATAGTGAGAAGGCAACTCCACTTTAATTATACAGTCAAATCCCGATAAGATGCCACCATTGGTTTGGCAACAATTTTGGGGGCTAATCGGGGTTGGCGGTTTATTGAAAACATGTGTAGTATAGAAATGAAAATGAACTACAAATTTACTAAATTTAATAAAATACAATACATTTATATTTAGCATTCAAACTTAACATTTCTAAAAAACTTATATGATACATATAATATATTGTAAAGTATATGTACAGTTCTATAAAGAAAACATGTCCATCTGCTTTCTGATCCTCTACTTTGAGTTCTCTGTAAAACACAATGTACACAGCTTACTGTACAGTATTCTTATTTGCCCCATATGCAATAAACGATGGAAACGATTTAGTTCTTGCAATCTTGAATTTTCTATAACCTGTGTGAACTAGGCTTAAAGAGACACGTGATTAACTGTTAACTCAATCTATCCCACCTGCTGGCTTCAAATGAATCCAGAGAGCTTTTAATATTGTATATACAGTACTGATGAATTTCAGGATGTAAGTCACCTTACATACCCCTGGCAGATTAACGAAGACAAATACAATACCAAAAGGAATATTTGTTTAGATATTTCTATTAGCAGATGGTGTCTTATCAGGGTTTACCTATTCCATTAACATAGGGAAGATCCATTCCGCAAAATTTCTTGGCAGTCAATGAGGGTGGTAGCTTAACGGAGGGTGTCTTATCGGGGTTTGACTGTATATGAATGAAGCAAAAATGTTCATAATGAATGTAATGAATGTTAATATTTCAGTAAATGTCCCAATGTCATGGCAATGATACTGGACATAGCATCTTAAATAATAATTGAATAATTTTGAAGAGAAGCAATGTTTTCTTACATTATGCTTTCACCAAACAATTAACTCTTAATATTTTTGTAAATTTCTAATTTCTGACAGAGTAATACATGTGCTCCAATGCAACTGTTTTTAGAAATATAATTTGTTCTTTTATATAATTAGTGAATTAAGGATAACCTAATGAGATCAATAAGTACTTTTTGTATTTGTATTTTGGATACAACATAATAAATGTTCTCATCCTACTAATTGTGCTTATGTATATGTTATATTAATCATAGTAGATAAAACTATAATGCAGAGATACTAGCATTTCCCTCCTAGTTTCATATTTATCATCTGTATAATTTTTTATGAGTTTATTAGAATAATTTTAGAGTAAGGAGTCAGGCTGGAACTGGGCTTCTCCTAAAAGACTGAAGGTACAGGATTCAATTGAATCTGGTTCCAAAATGGTGACTGCTTTACCATGTGACTTATGTGCTTATTTTTAATACAGAAAAAACTGTGCTAGGTGCCATATGTGGCTGAGATTGTGGCCATCAAGCACAGTTAGTTACAAATTTCTTTATTAAACATCAAAGTTTATGACACAGTTTCACATTGTTAATTAAATCTAAGAAAAGAAATCACTAATTAGTATCTGATTTTGAATTTTTTCACTTTTGAATGCTCAGCTGATAGAAGATCTAGAGCCCATCTGTCATTTCTAATCAAAACATGATTTGCTGGTACCCAGTAGATGTTGCACACAAGGTGCTGAAATTAAATATCACTGGCCATGACCATAGAACACAGATGGCTATTTTACAGTTTAAAAATCACGCAATATGGTTGGGCAGATATTAAGGTGGCCATGGTTTACAAGTTGGCCACCAGCACAAGTTTTCCTGTATAATTATTTTTAATGTTATATCTTTATGACACAATATAGGATAATATTTTAGTACTGTATAGAATATGCTTTGACATATGTATATTTTAATTTATGTAAAATTTTGACAAAAGATCTACCTACAGAAAATCATGGATTATCTGTATTCATTTTTCAGAATCCAATTCCAGTCTCTTTGAAAAAATGAGATTGATTCTGTCCACTCATAATGCTGTAAACAGTAGCAGTAGCAGTAATAGTAGTAAACAGCATTATGAATGGGCAGTCAGTGTTTGTTTGCCAACTAGTCTTTGTCTTATAACTTTAAAATTTGGCATAAAGCTTTAAAATATAAGTATGTTCAAATGAAACCTATTCAAGATGTGTAGCCATTGAACAAAGAAGAAAAGAAAGACGAAACACAAGCAAATGAAAAGAGTAATATTTAATGAAGCTTACTGCATACAATGTTTCTCAGAAGAATACCATTTAGGCAGTCATCCCATTGTTTGCGTACGTGGCAAATTCCATCTGCGAAAGATTTTGGTTGCTGCTTGAACTAATCCTTAACAGCATCCATTACAGCCTTGTTGGTGTCGAATCTTTATCCCTTTAGGAATTTCTTTAATGGTTCAAAAAGATGAAAGCCACATGGCAACAAATCTGGGCTATATGCAGGATGTTGAGGATCTCCCACTTCCTATGAGCTAATGCATCAACAACAACCTTGGTGACATATAACTGTCCATTGTCATAGAGAATGATGATTCCTGAAAATAGTAGGCTGGGTTGATTGTTTTTGTTAGCCTTATGCAGATTTTTGAGTGTTTGGGTGTATTGCTATGCATTGTTAAATTATAGTTTGCATATCTTGCTTTGACAGGTTTTGCAACCATACCAGTCATCTTAAATGTTATGCCACACATTTAAAAATGATGCAAGTGCACAATTTAAGAACACTGCCCATGCGCCATACATACGGCTTCCCTTTAACATCCACATTCTAAAACTGAAATATCATCTCATCGCATGGCATTCTTCAAAAGGGTTTCATTTGAACATGTCTTATAATTAACCTAATCTAATATGGATTATTTATCATCAATTTTTTTATATGCAGTTTATATATACATAAAATATGCAAATGCTGATTATTTTCATTGAAGCAAGATGGATGATTTTATCACTGTTATCCTAAAATTTGAGCTTAATCATTTATTTTAATATCTATCCATTTGCAATTTATAATTGCACATTAAAAAGTACTGCATAGGAAAATAAACTTTAATTACAATACTAGAAATATTTTTGATCTTTATCTTTGGACCAACATCAATTGCTTTGCTAACAGAGTCTAACTACAATATCAAAAAAGTTATAAATCCAAAGTTTAGGGTCAAAAATTTTTTGGATGCTTTATTAAAGTTTTATTTTATTCTAAGTTTCCTGTGCATTTCTGAATAGAATTGAAAGTATTCATCATGTTTAATAAAATAAATATGTAATAAATGATATCTATCATATTTATCATCATCTTTTATTGCTTATGTATTTTTATTTTGTTTATATTTATGGATAGTTAACGTTTAGTAAAAATAATTGATTAACATATTTCTAGATATAACATGAATAAATCATTAATATAGAAAAAATGTCTGCTGTTGATGAATTCGATATATAATAAAACAGAGATATTTTTATTATGCTATCTATTGGATTGTCGGAAAAGTCATGATGCATTTTTTCTATGTTTTAAAAAGTGTATTTATTTATATAAAGAACAAAGATCAATCAAAGATATATTGCACATTTTGTTCGATAACCTTTTGCCATCTTTCAGGTAGCTTCATAATTCCTTGTTCATAGAAGGACCTGTCTTTAGCGGTGAAAAACTGAACAAGATGCTGATTTACAGCCTCATCTGAATTGAACGACATAACACACAAGGAGTTTTGAAGAGAGCGAAACAAGTGGAAGTCTGATGACACAAGGTCAGGCAAGTACGGCAGAAGTGGCAACACATCCCATCCAAGCTCCAATAATTTTTGGCGGGTGATCAAACTTGTGTGTGGTCTTGCATTTTTGTGATGGAACACAACTCCTTTACAATTAATGAGCTCTAGACGTTTCTGGATGAAGGATTCGTTCAAAATGTTCAATTGCCGACAGTACACTTCTGAATTGATTGTTTGGTTCCTTAGTAGAATCTCAAAAAACACGACACCTTTAAAATCCCACCATAATGAGAGCATACTCTTCCTCTGATGAATGTCTGCTTTTGATGTCGTTTGAGGTGGATCACCACACCAGGACCAAGACTGTTTGTGCACCACATTGTTGTAAACAATCCACTTCTCATCAACAGTTATCAATTGCTTCAAAAAAAGATTATTTTCCTCACGTTTATTGAGCATGTTGCAGATGTTTATGCATGCCATCAAATGAACTTTTTCAAGTTCACAAGGAACCCAAATATCGAGCTTGTTTTGTATCCCAGCTTCTTCAGGTGGACATGAATGGTTGAATGATGGATGTTCAATGTTTCTGCAATCTCTCATGTCATGTAACAATGGTTTGACTCAATTAATGCTTTATTTTATTGTCATCAACCTTAGTTGGCCTTCCTGACTAAGGAGCATTGTTCAAGTTAACGTCACCAGCACAGAATTTTGTGAACTATTATTGGCAGTAGAACATTGTCACTGTAAACTTTATGCAACTTTTCACAAGCCTGACATGCATTTTTCCCTTTACAAAAGTAAAACAATAAAATATGGTGAAAATGCAAAGTTTGGTCTTCCATCTTCAACTTGTTATAAAATTTGTAAAAAATAAAAAAATGGATCAATTTTTTTTTAAATGAAGCTAAAACTATCAGCTGTTAAATGGCATAACAATAACATAGATGCGAATAACTCTAGTACTTCCAAAACTGAATAATCGCATCTGTTACGAAAATGCATCATGACTTTTCCGACAACCCAATATATGATTCATAGCTGAATTAAAAATAGAAATTGAAAAAGTTAATCATTATACACAAATGATTTGCAGTTTTAAAAAGTATAAATATATTTTATAGAAATTTTTATAATATTGTAATTATCGGTAATCAAAAATAAATAAATTTTATCTGAATAAATTTTGATATGCTTTTGTAAGGAAATGACAAAAAATGAAATAATAATAATATAGATAAACTTTGGACTATAATTTATATTAGTATCTATAAAAGATAATTTTAAAATTATTTTTTTATTTAATAGAGAAATACTTAAGTTAAACTATAGTTTAATCTATTTTTGTAAATTTAGATGGCAAAGATAAAATTTTAAGCTTTCATTTCACAATTCTAAAAAGCTATATCTTTATTAAATTTTTTATTATTATTGGATATTAATTTTATTTCTAACTTTTCCTGTATCCAAAATTTTTAAACTATCAGTATAAGCTAGATTGCCAATCACTTTAAATAGTATATAGTCAAGATTTAACTGAATAAGAATAATTTATTCAGTTAAATCTTGCCAATCTTTAATGTATATTTAATATTACTAACATTAAAAGAGTACTTTTAAAATAGAATCCATCATCATTTCTTTGCAACTTCCATTCAATAAACGAATGATATATTAGAAGTAAAATTAATTTATTGAAGAACTACTTTCAATGGAAAAATATCAATTAATATTTAAACACTGGATTTGTAAAATTTCTTCTAAACTAATCTAAGATTTCTTTCCTGAGCTTAAAATTAGGTATATTAATAGATATTACAATAAGAAGACTTGTATTATGAATTATCTAAATAAAAGTAAGCAATAAGCATATTCAATAAGATTGCATTTATTCAAAAATGTTTTCAGCTGAAGCAGGATATGTGAGTAGTCAAAAATATTTTTGAACAAACTACAATTTTCTGAATATGGAAGAAAAACCAAGCACTATGCAGAAATAAAACCTTTATTTCCTAAAGGAACATTTTCAACCATTCCTCACTGAAGAAGACCAGTGGGGAATGGTCAAAAACGTTCCTTTAGGAAATAAAGGTTTTATTTCTGCATAGTGCTTGGTTTTTCTTCTATACTCGGATTAGTTGCAGAATGTCTGCAACTTTAGTTTCTGAATGTGCTTATTACTTATTTTTATTAAGGAATTTATTTTGAAATAATATTGGATTATGAATTTTTCATTATACAGGTACTCCTCACTAAACGAGTGGGTTTCGTTCTCATGACTCAGTCGTAGAACGAATTTGTTGGTAAGCGAAAAACTTGTTCCTATATTAAAATATTGGAAACAAATTCAAAATTAAAAATTTATATCTTAATTACGCACAAAGTACAGTAATTTTTCTTCCATTTTTTTGGAACTACGAGTGCGGGGAAATTACAAACAAAAGTCGTAAGAAGGAACTACGAGTGTGGGGAAATTACAAACAAAAGTTGTAAGCGATGCGTATGAGCAAAAACCAAATATTCCATAAAAAAAATAGTCTTAAGCTCGGACGTAAGTTCGAGCAGTCGTTAAACAGGTAAGTCGTTAAGTAAGGAGTACCTGTATACAATTCAAATAAAGCATAATTAACCATGTAACGTTCAGCTCACAGAGCAGGCAATAACACACACAAGTTCGTTAAACATATAAACTTTCATTAAAAAGTTAATTAATATTGAGCAGTTTATGGTAAAGATGTCTTTATAAAGCATAATTAGTTAGGAATACTTAATTGTAAAACTAAAATTATTATTAACTGTAGGCCACAGTGTGGAATGGCATTTATGCTGTTTTTAATGTATAAATATTTTCAAAATAGAGATTTTTATTTATTTATATTGAATTAATTAACAATATAAAAAATACATTTTAGGAAACTGAATATGAATATTAATATTACTAATAGCATCTCAAAACAAAAATAAAATAAAACTAATAAAAATTTCAGCTCACTTGGGCCTGCCCAAGTGAGCTGAAATTTTTATTAGTTTTATTTTATTTTTGTTTGGAAATTATGGAGCAGCGTAATAAAGAGGTAGATTGTAAGAGCATCTCTTAGCTCTGAAATAAAATGTTTTAGTCATCAAAATAATGACTGAAATTTTATACAATTATATAAGAATAAGATTGAAATGATATTGATCTAGAATGAAATCACAGTTTTAATTAACATTATTAGTCTAACAGTAAGGTAATATATGTTTTAGGATATTGTTGAAGATGATTTATAACTGAAAATATTCCAAATAAAGAATTTTTAATAACAACTATGTAAAGTGTTTAAATGCTACATTATATTATTTTCAATAAGTTTTAGGATTACAGTTTTGTAAAATTGCAATCCTAAAACTTATATTGTCTTACTTATTATTTTATAATAAATATTTATTTATTTCTTTTATATGCTTAATCATACATTTACTTTTGTTTTTTATATGTGAAATAATTTTGAAATATAAAAGTTCAAAAAATTTTCAAATAATTATAATTTTAAATTACAACTAAATTTACATTTTAGTATTTTTCTATCTGTATTTCCCATACTTTGATCATTTATATATCATCTATTGGATTTTTGTGATATCTGTATAGTTTAATAATATATTATAACTAATATATTGCAAAATAGTATACATTCAAACTTAATCATTGTATCTTCAATTCCATTCAAATTTCTTTTGTAATTGTCTTTACTTCTTATAATTTACTAAATAGGCCTAATCTATTTACTAACAAATTCCACACAACATACAGCTTGAAAACAATATAGGAAAATATTAAAAGATTCACCTTAAAATTTCTCTGTTACTTTTTATAAATTAATTGCTGTTATTGCCCAATAGCAAGATTTACATTTAAAAATACCAATTTATTAAAATTAAAAAAAGTTTTCAGCTCTAAAAAAAGCCCATTGCTAGAGACAAAAACATTTTTTAATTTTAATGAATTGATATTTTTAAGTGTATTTAAAT
The DNA here is from genome assembly GCA_000484575.1 of Olivierus martensii. Lineage (NCBI taxonomy): Eukaryota > Metazoa > Arthropoda > Arachnida > Scorpiones > Buthidae > Olivierus > Olivierus martensii. The sequence continues at coordinate 89,058 of AYEL01084365.1, forward strand.
GATTAAGTATAGAAAAAATTAATGTAATGGTATACAGGTATATATTATGACTGCATTAAATATTATATTTTTATGCTTCTTTAAAAATTTATTTTTGTCTGCATATAATATTTTGAGAAAATATTGTTTTATTGTATGGATGAAACTGTACATACAAAATTATAATATTGAATTTAAATATCTGAAAAAACACTGACATAACTGCATGTTTTTATTTCAGAGAATCTAAATTCTGGCGAAGCAGACATGTTAGCTCAAATTTAAATAACTGCTAAAATCATAATTTTATTCTTGAATATTTTCATGAATCATTTATTTTGTTTTCAATTATTTACATACTTCTCTTATTATTTGGTTTTATAAATTTTCTATCTGAAATAATACTAATAGATCACAATAGATTGCATGGTATAATAGCATTAATGTTTTATATAATTTCTTAAATCACATTGACTTAATAAATGACAAAATATAATCAATTAAATCAGTGATAATTTCATAGGGTACTCTATAAGTCCCACTATGGATGGAGAATACATTTTATTCACTGTTTGACTTGCATGTCTCATGAGATATCTAAGGGATATATTTTTTCTTTAATAACATATTATCACATTTTCTTTTGGTAAGATCTTTTAAACATCTTTTTGCTATCCAATATTCCAGTAGCTAAATATAGGAGTATCCATTATCATATTCTAAAAGAATCTTGTAAGTGGAAACAAAATTCATTTATCAATTCACTTGTATATTGTTAGAAGAACATAAAGAAAGTTCTCTTTTTTTCCATCAGTGGCCCACTACTTTCTAGCAAGATCTAATTCTCTATTCTATATTTTTCTGATTTTCTCCTCTATTCTTCAAAGAGTTAAATCATTATGTTCTATTCTTTTTTATTGAGGATCAACTCTCAAGAATTCAGAGCATCTAAAGGATAACATTAATGTATGTTAATGAAGTCAAGGAGTTTTGAAAGCAATTCTAATTTTGAAAAAATCATAAATTAGTTCATGACTACTAGGACAGAAGTGTCTTTGTAGCTTGAGGAAGATAAATGAAGCAATTTTAATTTGTCATTAATTAATTTAATTTATCAATATGGAAATATATTAACATATTATTGTTTTATATTTAAAGTTAAAATTAATTTATAGTAAAATTAAAATTAAAAGGGCATTTATTTTAAAAATGTACTACTTAAAACATTTCTGTTTAAATTTCATATAATACATTTCAAATTAAATTAACATTCTGCAAATTAATTAATATATGCATAAACTTAATTTAAAATATTTCTAATATTTTATTCAAAATCCAGTATCTTTCATATTAAATAAATAGTAAGCAATTTAAAAAAAAACTCATTTTTCTTATCATTATAATCTATCATCTTATTTTAAAATGTTTTTAAATAGGAATATTTAATAATTATCAAAAATTTTAAATATATTTTATTTTTAATCAAATAAACTATAAACATTTAAATCATTTAATAATATAATGCAAAATCATAAAAAGAACTTAGCAAAATTTATTTTTATTATTGACATAATGTTTCTTTTTATGCATTTTTACATTTTACAAATAATGTTAAAAAATATCTCCTTATATAAATTATTTTCACATTTCATTAATAATATACTATACAAGAAAACCTATCTATATACCCATTAATTACCTCATTTAAAAATATATATCTTAAAATCTTATCCAACTCATCTCTAATATATTATAAAAAAAATAATAGTTTAACTAGAGAATTTTTTTAATACTTTTTAATCTTCTATCAGATAAAATATTAAATTTATATTTAAAACTAGAAAATTGAATCCAATGCAATCTTCTATCAGATAAAATATTAAATTTATATTTAAAACTAGAAAATTGAATCCAATGCAACCATATGAAGTGATTTTATAATTTAAGCTGTCAAGCCTTTGTTTCCTTTGTCTTGACAGTAGTAGTATTTTTAAAGCAGGCTATATGTAGTAGCTATTTTAATAAATTTTTGAATAGGAAGTAAAAACAATCAAATTA